>SJYT01043597.1:136373-162536 GCA_006410635.1 Cephalophus harveyi
CATCAAGATTGCTAGGAGAAGTATCAATAACCTCAGGTATGCAGATGATGACACACTTATGGCAGAAAGCAAAGAAGAACTAAAGAGCCTCTTGATAAAAGTGAAAGAGGAGAGTGAAAAAGTTGGCTTAAAACTCAACATTCAGAAAACTAAGATCATGGCAACCAGTCCCATCACTTCATGGCAAATATATGGGGAAACAATGGAAACAGTGAGAGACTTTATTTTTGGGGGGCTCCAAAATCACTGCAGATGGTGACTGCAGCCATGAAATTCAAAGTCGCTTGCTCCTTGGAAGAAAAGCTATGACTAACCTAGACAGCATACTAAAAAGCAGAGACATTACTTTGCCAACAAAGGTCCATCTAGTCAAGGCTATGATGTGAGAGTTGGACTATAAAGAACGGACTTTTGGGCTCTGAGGGACAGGGAGAGGGTAGTATGATGTGGGAGAATGGCATTGAAACATGTATACTATTATGTAAGAAACGAATCGCCAGTCTATGTTCAATGCAGGATACAGGATGCTTGGGGCTGGTGCACGGGGACGATCGAGAGAGATGATATGGGGTGGGAGGTGGGAGGGGGGTTCAGGATTGGGAACTCATGTACACCTGTGGCAGATTTGTGTCAATGTGTGGAAAAACCAATACAGTATTGTAGAGTAAAATAAAGTAAAAATAAAAATTAAAAAAAAATAATAAAAAAAGAAAGCTGAGCAATGAAGAATTGATGCTTTTGAACTGTGGTATTAGAAAGAATCTTGAGAGTCCCTTGGACAGCAAGGAGATCCAACCGGTCCATCCTAAAGGAAATCAGTCCTGAATATTCATTGGAAAGGACTGATCCTGAAGCTGAAACTCCAATACTTTGGCCACCTGATGCAAAGAACTGACTCATTTGAAAAGACCCTGATGTTGGGAAAGATTGAAGGCAGGAGGAGAAGGGGACAATAGAGGATGAGATGGTTGGATGTTATCACCTACTGAATGGACATGAGTTTGAGTAAACTCTGGGAGTTGGTAATGGACAGGGAGGCCGAGCGTGCTGTGGTCCATGGGATTGCAAAGAGTCGGACATAACTGAGTGACTGAACTGACTGACTGAAGATAGCACCATTGGGCAGGGTGGGGTGTCAGGTAGGAGAGTTCTGGCTGGGGTAGGGCTGGCTATTCTTGGGCTGAAGTCTAAGTACCCCTGCAGCCAGGACATTTCCCCTTATAAGGGATGTACTGCCCCTTTGGCCTCTGTAGAGAATGACTTCAACCTCCTTTGGAAGCTGGGCTGTTTCTAGAAGTTCTGTCTAATGTTTCATAAGGGTCCCTTTGGCTGTTAATAGTCCCCTTTCTTTCTTAGCTGGAGTGCTGTGGTCAAGGCAACTGATTTGGCCTCTTGGGTGGAAGTGTGAGAGGGCAGAACTCCAGACTCAGCTGACGTGGCACAATCAGCCTTTCTTACTCCTTCATGTGTAAATCTGCTTCCATGGGTAAACCATTCTGCATCAGGACTTGTCAGGGGCTCATCCTTGAGGTCAGGCCTCCTGGAATAATCTTGTTCAACAGTCTCCACATAGGAGTGAACAAGGGATCCTTGTGGTGGGTGGTCCGGCATTAGAGTAGCTGGGTTCAGACTATGCAAACCTTAAGAGTTACACCTGGGGTGTCATATAAGAGAGACTGGTACTTAAGCAATCATGCAGCCATCAGCCACTGCTGTCCGTTTGCTTCTAGGATTCCTTATTCCTGGTGAGGAGTTAGGGCTTCCAGTGATTGTCCCACCTCTTCTACTAGCAGAACGGTGGCAGCCACTACCCTAAGACACCCTGGTCATCCAGTGACGAATTGATCAAATTGTTCTGAGAAATAAGCTATCAGTCTAGGGAGATACCTGAATTTTGGGGTGAGGACACCCAGGGCTACCTCTTTCTTGTCTCTCAGCTATATAGAGGGTAAAGGTTTTTTTTTTTTTTTCCTAAATTTGTGAAATCTAATGTAAGGGCAGTCCCTAATTTTTGTTTTACAGGCTAGGAATGCCCATTGGCAATTTTCATCCCAGTTGAGGGGTTTGTGGTGCATCATTTTAGGGCCTCATGGGCTTTGCTGTGAGCCAGAATCTAGGTATCCAAATCCTACAAGATCTTGCCATCCCCAGAAATGTCCTCAGTTGCCTTTTTTTGGGGGGGTGGGGCTGAAGGATTATGATGACTTCCTTTTGGTTCTGGGCTAGAGACTTCATTCCTCATTACTCTAGGAGATGGATCCAAACAGATATTGCTGTGATTTTGTCAAAGTGTGTTCTGCCTATTTTTTCTTCTAGCAGTTGTATCTGGTCTTACATTTAGGTCTTTAGTCTATTTTGAGTTTGTTTTTGTGTATGGTGTTAGAGGATATTCTAATTTCATTCTTTATTATCCAGTTTTCTCAGTACCACTTAATGTAGAC
This sequence comes from Cephalophus harveyi, assembly GCA_006410635.1. Lineage (NCBI taxonomy): Eukaryota > Metazoa > Chordata > Mammalia > Artiodactyla > Bovidae > Cephalophus > Cephalophus harveyi. Next base: position 138,815 of record SJYT01043597.1, read on the forward strand.
TGTCTATTCCCTACTGTATATTCTTGCTTTCTTTGTCAAAGATTAATTGAATGTAGATATGTGGATTATTTCTGGGCTTTCTATCCTGTTTCATAGATCTATTTTTCTGTTTTTGTGAGAGTGCCATACTTTCTGATTACTGTAGCTTTGTAGTATGGTCTGAAGTCAGGGATCCTGATTGCTGCAGTTTTGTTTTTCTTAAGTTTGATTTGGCTATTTGGAGTTTTTATATTTTCATACAAATTAAAAATTTCTAATTCTGAGAAAAATGCCGTTAGTAATTTGATAGAGATTGCATTGAATGTGTAGGTTGTATTGGGTAGTATAATCATTTGGACAATATTGATTCTTCCAATTCACAAACAGAGTATATGTTTCCATCTGTTTGTGTCATCTTTGATTTATTTCATCAGTGTCTTATAATTTTCTGAGTACAGGTATTTTGGCTCCTTAGGTGAATTTAATTCCTGGGTATTTGTTCTTTTTGATGCAATGGTAATGGGATTATTTCCTTTATTTCTCTTTCTGATTTTTCATGGTGAGTGTATAGAAATGCAAGAGATTTCTGTGCATTAATTTTGTGTCTTGAAACTTTACCAAATTCATTGATGAGCTCCATTAGTTTTCTGGTAACATATTTAGGATTCTATATGTATAGTGTCATATCATCTGCAACATGATACTTCTTTTTCAAGTTGGAGTCCCTTTATTTATTCTTTGGTTGCTGGGGCTAGGACTTCCAAAACTGTTGAATCAATGTGGTGAGAATGGTCATTCTTGTCTTGTTCTTGATCTTAGGAAAAATGCTTCAAACTTTTCACTGTTGAATATGATATTAGCTGTGGGTTTGTCATATGTATTGCCTTTATTATGTTGAGGTATATATTCTGTCGATCCTCACATTCTGGAGTTTTTATCATAAATAAATGCTGAATTTTTCAAAAGCTTTTTTTTGCCTCTATTGAGATGATCATATGGTTTTTATTCAATTTGTTAATGTTATATATCACACTGATTGATTTGCAGATACTGAAAAATCCTTGCACCCCTGCAGTAAATCCCACTTGATCCTTTCAATGAATTATTGGATTTGGTTTGCTAGTATTTTGTTGAGATTTTTTGTGTCTATATTCATTAGTAATATTGCCTGTAATTTTTTTTTTTTTTTGTGGTATCTTTGGTTGTGGTATTGGGGTGATGGTGGTCTCATAGAATGAGTTTGGAAGTGTTCTCTTCTCTGCAATGTTTTGGGAAGAATTTCAAAGGATAGATGTTAACTCTTCTTTAAAAGTTTGATAGGCTTTGTGTGTGAAGCCATCTAGTCCTGGACTTTTTGTTTGGAGTTTTAAAATCACAGATTCTGTTTCATTTCAGTACTTGTAGTTGGTCTATTCACATTTTCTTTTTCTTCCTGGTTCAGTCTTGGAGTTTATACCTTTCTAAGAATTTGTCCATTTCATCTGGATGGTCCATTTTATTAGCACATAGTTGCTTGTAGCAGTCTCTCATGGTCCTTCCTGTGGTGTTGGTTGTAACTTCACCTTTCCATTTCTAAATTTATTGATCTGGGCCCTCTCCTTTATTTTTTCCCTTGATGAGTCTAGGGAAATGTTTATCAATATTGTTTATCACTTCTAAGATTTAGCTCTTAGTTTCATTGATCTTTTCTTTTGTCTTCTTAGTCTATATTTCAATTATTTCTGCTCAATTTTTATAATTTCTTTCCTCTACTAACTTTGGGTTTTGTTCTTTCTATAATTGCTATAGGTATAAAGTTTAGGTTGTTCATTTGAGGTTTTTCTTTTTTCTTGAGGCAAGACTGTATTTCTATAAAATTCTTTGTTAGAACTGCTTTTGCTCTGTCCAATAGATTTTGGATCCTCATGTTTTTGTTTTCATTTGTTTCTACATCTTTTTTGACTTCTTTAATTTCTTCAGTGATCCACTGGTTTAATAGTACATTGGTTAGCCTCCATGTGTTTGTGTTTCTTTTTGAAGTTTTTTTTTCTTTTTTTTCTTGTAGCTGATTTCTAATCTCATGGCATTGTGTTCAGAAAAGTTGCTTGAGAGGATGTCAGGTTTTTTATGTCTACTGAGACTTACCTTATGGCCCAACATGTGATCTATCCTGGAGAATGTTCCATGTGTACTTGAAAAGAATGCATATTCTGCTGCTTTCATGTGGAATGCTCTATAAACATTTACTCCATTTGATCTAAAGCATCATTTAAGGTCTGTGTTTCCTTATTGCTTTTCTATCTGGATGATGATGATCTCTTCAACACTTCAACAGTGTTAAAGTCCCCCACTATTATTCTGTTACTGTCAATTTCTCCTTTTATGACTGTTTACATTTGCCTTATATATTGAGGTGCTCCTATGTTGAGTGATATGTATTTACAATTGTTATATCTTCTTCTTGGATTGATCCCTCTGGATGGTGTTTTTATCTGAGTTATCCCTAGTGGGACTAAAAAGTAGAATGTGGCCGACATACTGTAGGAGAGATCTATTAATCAACTGTAATTCTCTAAATTCCTTTGCTAATTTGTTTCCATACAGGAGGGTGTACCCCTGTAGCCTTAGGATAGCACAATCAAGTTAGCTGGGAAGTGTTATGACTATCTGGATCTGTCCACTCAAAGATATATCGAGAGTCTGGGTGCAGGGAAATGCAAAAGAAGGCATCCCTTATATCTGTCACAGTAAACCAGTTTGCATTTTCTGGAACTTGGCTCAGTGTGGTGTATGGATTAGGGACTATCGAGTGAACAGGAATTACTGTTTTCATTAACGGCCCTCAGATCTTGAGCAAGTCTGTATTCTCTACTTTGCTTTCTTATGGGGAGAATGGGGATATCGCCCAGAGATCGACAGGGATATAATAGCCCATATTTTAAGAAGTTGGTTATTAAAGCCTTGATAACTTCTTAGGCCTTGGGCCTCAAGGGATACTGTTTTTCCCATCAGTAATCAGCACTAGGCTTTAATGAAATCTGAACTGACGGCACATTAGGAGTTCTGCCAGGAACTTCAATGTCCTAGTCAGTGGGGTCTACTTGAGAAACACTATGGGGTGGAAAGGTGATGGCCTCTGATTTGTGACTGAGGCAGGCTCTATGGATAAGAGTAATTGTTTCTCTGAGGGTATCTCTGATTGAACTATTGTCTAGAATTTAGTGAGCAAATCCCTTCCCAACAATGGGACAGGGCACTTAGGCATAAACAAGAACTGGTGTGCAAAGGTCAAATTCCTTATTAAGTAGCCAAGAGGTTGTGGTGAATCATTTGGCTTTGTGCCATCCACCGAGCTCTGTTACTGTACAGCACTGGGAGAATAAGAGTCCAGGGAAATCAGCACAGAACAGGCAGCCTCTGTATCTAATTCAAAAAGCAGAAACATTTCCATTGTATGAATGTTAATTATGTTGAATTGGTTTGTAGTGCTTTTCAGGTCTGTTATATCCTTCTATTTTTCTATTCATTCTGTTAATTTTTGAGAGTTTGATATTGAAACCCCAACTAAAAAATCTTAATTTTCTACCTAAAAGAATAATCGTAACATACAGTGGAACTATATGTAACTTTGTTCTGTATTTTCCAAGTCTCCTATAAATATGTTATAATATTTTTATAACTTAAAACATTAAAAAGAAACAAAACAACTTCCCTACCTGCCATGTCCAGGGTTACCTGAGCGAGGCTCCTCCAGTGAAATATCTAGGTGTCCTTTGGGAGCCAGGGAGGGTCCAGGGCCCTGTCAGTCTTCAGTCTTCTTGGCCACTCTCAGGTTGAGAGCCTCAAGCCCCCTCTGGGATTGGGGGCAGTCCCACTGTCAGTGGCCCCCTTGTTTGTAGGGTCTTGGTGGGCTTTTTCCATACATGGGGGCTCGTCCTTTCAATGGCCCTCCTGGCTGCATTTAAAACATGTTCCTTCTTGGCAGAGCAGTGGCTCTAATCTAGATTTTCTAGATCCTACCCCTCCTGTTGGCTTTTGCAAGGGGGGAGAGTAACTGAGGTGGTGCAGGGGCTGGGGTTGCCACCAATGTGTGCCTTTTGTTGTTGTGCCTGGCAACAGTGTTGCTTCCCGCTGTGTCCTCAACCCTGTCTCTATTGTTAAACACTCCAAAGACCAAGTCTATGAGCTGATTCATGGGGCTTTGGGGTCCCATAGCTGTCTTCTGTAATTTTTTTTCCTAATGTCTGGGGTAGACTGAGTGATAAAGTGATTATTTACTAGTACTTGTGCTTCAAGGCAGAGAAGGCAATGGCACCCCACTCTAGTACTCTTGTCTGGAAAATCCCATGAACGGAGGAGGAGCCTAGTAGGCTGCAGTCCATAGGGTCACGAAGAGTTGGACAAGACTCAGTGACTTCACTTTCACTTTTCACTTTCATGCATTGGAAAAGGAAATGGCAACCCACTCCAGTATTCTTGCCTGGAGAATCCCAGGGACGGGGGAGCCTTGTGGGCTGCCGTCTATGGGGTCGCACAGAGTTGGACAGGACTGAAGCAGTTTAGCAGCAGCAGCAGCAGCAGCGCTTCAAGGGTGTTGGGTTTATTATTGATATACTTTCTAAAGGGTTCCACCAGGCAGTCCTAAAAGAGGGGTCGAATTCTCGCCTTTTCCCCATGTTACTTCTCTGGCTGCCCTAATTAATAGGCTTAACAACACTTTTCCACTCCTTCTATGAGGCAAGTTATGATGTGGTTCTTGTATTCAAACCCTCTATCTCCCTGTTGGTAGTCCCCAGTGCATTGCATCCCCTCCAGTAAGGTAGATTATATGTCCTTGGTTTGGGGCTACCAGTTCATGGGCAGGCCTGTAGGTGTAGTTCCTAGGCTATGCTAAGGATCTGGCTTTTTTCTTTCAAAGAAAAGAAAAGAAAGTCCAAGTCTGTGGACTCCCCCAAGTAAGTTCATAGGACACTGTCAGCTTGGTGAATTACTCTGTGAACTGATTGGAGTCCTCAGAAAAATGTCCAAACTAGCAAGTTCAGCCATAAGAAAAGGGATGTGGACTCTGTGGATGTGGAGGGGATGTGGAAGCCAGCATTTCCTTTAAGGGCCGGAGTTTGGTATTGGGAGGCTGGTAGGTAGACCTGCTTCATGTTGTACTGGCAGGACTCACCTCCAGTAAAAGAATACAGGACAGGGCTGGAGGAATCAAGTGGTGGGATTCCCAGTCACCCAGGTGGGGCCCTAGGGCTAGACAGGCAGGAAGACTATCGTCCCCCCACCCCCACCTCTGCCTTAGAATTGGGATGGGTAGAAGTTCCCAGTTGGGAACTTTGAGGAGGTGGGCTCATAAGGGATCAGCCAGGAGCTTTTTTAGATCTGGTTCTTAGGAGTAGGGTTATGAACATTTGTGTGTTTGGGACTTCTTCCATTTGTCTTCCCTTTTATGAAATAGGTCCAGTTGCAAGATAGTATTGTAATTTAATGACTCATTTTCTGGTCAGATCTCTTTGCTTCCCTCATTTATACTGGGGCTGTGCAGTGTTGCAAAATAAAATTAATTTCTTTTTTAAGCTATCTTTTCTAAGTTTACTCCAATTAGCTAATGTGCATCCTAAGCACCACTGTGTTTGTAGTGGTCCCTATTATTGGCTAGGATGCTGTGACGAGAGAGGGGTTTTGTTAAATGGTAGTTATCTGTCCTGGCACTCTCCCAGTGTCCCTAGTATTCCAAAAATGTAGGCAGGGGATTGCGCAGCTAGGGACTTCAGTGGATGGATCCCCAAAAAGGAGTGTTACAGAATGAAGTTCTGATGGCAATGAAAGTGATAGTATGTTACTGGAGAGTAGGGTCTTTCTTGTCCCATCACAGAGAGAATTCAGAGACAAGACAGAGTTCAAGAGAGCAAAGCGAGCATGTATTAAGCTATAGTGTGCTCTCAACAGGAGACTCAGATGAGTAGGTGCCCTGAGTTTTCTTTGGGAAGCTGGTTATATTGGGTGTGAAAATGAGCAGAATATTCTTTGGGGAGGGAGGGCTTTTGGGTCATATTTCCAGATTATCATCCTGGTTTCACCTTTCCTAAAGGAGGAAAGATTTTTGCCCTTATTTAGGCTTTAAAAAAAATTATTGAACTGTAGTTGATTTACTATATTGTGTTAGTTTCAGTATACAGCAGTGATTCAGTTATACATACACTCATCCTTTTTCAGATTCTTTCCTAATGTAGCTTATCACAGAATACTGAGTAGAGTTCCCTGAGCTGTATAGCTGGTCTTTGTTGGTTATCTATCTTATATATATGTGTGTGTATGATAACCCTAAGTTCCTGATTTATACCCCCCCCTCCATGTTTCCCCTTTGGTAGAGATGTTTGTTTTCTATATCTGTAAGTCTGTTTTTGTTAATAACTTCATTTGTATCATTTTAAAAAATTAGATTGCACATATGAGTCAAATCATATACTTGTCTTTCTTTTACTTCACTTGGTATGCTAATCTCCACCCATGTTGCTACGAATGGCATACTTCATTCTTTTCTGTGTCTGAGCAATATCTGTGTATATATAACATATCCTCTTTATTCATTTGTTGGTGGACACTTAGGTTGCTTGCATATCTTGGCTATTATAAATAATGCTGCAATGAACATTGGGGTGCATTTATCTTTTCTAATTATATTCCTAGGAGTGGGATTATTGGATAATACGTATTTTTTGTTTTTTTAAGTAACCTCCATACTGTTATCTCTAGTGGTTGTACTAACTTACATTACCACCAGCAGTGTAGGAGGGTTCCCTTTTCTCCACATCCTCTCCAGCATTTATTGTTCATAGATTTTTTTTTTTTTTTAATGATGGCCATTCTGACGATGTGAAGTGATATCTCATTGTAGTTTTGATCTGCATTTCCCTGATAATTAGTGATGTTGAGCATCTTTTCATGTGCCTCATACCCACTGTATGTCTTCTTTGGAGAAATGTCTATTTAATCGTCTGCCCAGTTTTTGATTCGGTTATTTGTTTTTTTTTTGACCTAGAACTGCATGAGTGTATGTTTTGGAGATTAATCTCTTCTAGGTTGCTTCATTTGCAAGTATTTGCTCCCATTCTGTGGATTGTCTTCATTTTGCTTATAGTTTGCTTTGCTGTGAAGAAGCTTCATTGCATCCTTGCATGCTAAGTACTTCTTATCTGCAAGGTTAATTTTACTGTAATGAGAACATAATGAGCAAAAGGTTACATCCAGATGCCAAAGATCCTGTTTTTCCCCACATTTCTGTTTGCATCTAGGACCTTTGTTATCCCAAGATGCGTGGTTTCCAGTCATTAAGAGGTTCCTGCTTTTCTTTGTCTGCCCAAAGGACCCTCATTGTTCATAATATGTATGGTTTCCTGTCATTTGGCCTGTGTCCCCCTTTCTCTGCTCATATCTAGCTATCTACCTGGTCTAACAGTATAATTGGCTTATTATACCTGATCTGTGATGGTCCCTGACTCCAGGCCAGGGAATTCAGCAGAAGAGGCATTTATTCATTTATTTTTAAAATATAAATTTATTTAATTGGAGGCTAATTACTTTACAATATTGTATTGGTTTTGCCATGCATCAGCATGAATCTGCCATGGGTGTACACGTGTTCCCCATCCTGAACCCCCCTCCCACCTCCCTCCCCATACCATCCCTCTGGGTCATCCCAGTGCACCAGCCCCAAGCATCCTATATGCTGCATCGAACCTGGACTGGTGATTCGTTTCATATATGATATTATACATGTTTCAATGCCATTCTCCAAAATCATCACACCCTCTCACTCTCCCACAGAGTCCAAAAGACTGTTCTATATATCTGTGTCTCTTTTGCTGTCTCACATACAGGGTCATCACTACCATCTTTCTAAATTCCAGATATATGCGTTAGTATACTGTATTGGTGTTTTTCTTTCTGGCTTACTTCACTCTGTATAATAGACTCCAGTTTCATCCACCTCATTAGAACTGATTCAAATGTATTCTTTTTAATGGCTGAGTAATACTCCATTGTGTATATGTACCATAGCTTTCTTATCCATTCATCTGCTGATGGACATCTAGGTTGCTTCCATGTCCTGGCTATTATAAACAGTGCTGCGATGAACATTGGGGTACACATGTCTATTTCTATTCTGGTTTCCTCGGTGTGTATGCCCAGCAGTGGAATTGATCCATTGTGTATATGTACCACAGCTTTCTTATCCATTCATCTGCTGATGGACATCTAGGTTGCTTCCATGTCCTGGCTATTATAAACAGTGCTGCGATGAACATTGGGGTACACATGTCTATTTCTATTCTGGTTTCCTCGGTGTGTATGCCCAGCAGTGGAATTGCTGGGTCATAAGGCAGTTCTATTTCCACTTTATTAAGGAATCTCCACACTTCTCCATAGCGGCTGTACTAGTTTGCATTCCCACCAACAGTGTAAGAGGGTTCCATTTTCTCCACACTCTCTCCAGCATTTATTGCTTGTAGACAGAGGCATTTAATTAAACAGCGAAAACTAGGCTTGTGGTCATCCAGCCTTAAGAAAGGATTCGTTTGGCAAAGGCAGCAGTGAAGTCTCTGTGAGCACTTGAATGTTTGCCTATTCAGTTAGCCTGATGAGCCCCCCTGTGTTAGTTAAGGAATGAGAGCCTGCAGAAGAAAAAGCACCCTAAGTGCAAGGCCTAACCCTTCAGAGAGGGAAGGATGGAGGAGATATAGGCCCTGAATTGGCCAAGTGAATAATCTTTATCATCGCATGAAAGAGTAGAAACTAACACATTTTAAATCACCTGTCCATGCAGTTGGCTTCAGTAGTGTTGGACTCTTTTCAATCCCGTGGACGTAGCCCACCAGGCTCCTCTGTCCATGAGATTCTCCAGGCGAGAATACTATAGTGGGTTGCCATGCCCTCCTCCAAGGGATCTTCCTGACCCTGGGGATGGAACCTGCATCTTTTAAGTCTCTTGCATTGGCAGGCAGGTTCTTTGCCACTATATCCCAATTAAAAAAAAAAAAGAGAAATATTAGATATAACATGAGGCTCTGTATGATTTGTTTTTTAACTAATAAAAGTAAGTTTCAGTTCCGTTCAGTTCAATTGCTCAGTTGTGTCCAACTCTTTGTGACCCCTTGAATCGCAGCACGCCAGGTCTCCCTATCCATCACCAACTCCCAGAGTTCACTCAGACTCACGTCCATCGACTCAGTGATGCCATCCAGCCATCTCATCCTCGGTCGTCCCCTTCTCCTCCTGCCCCCAATCCCTCCCAGCATCAGAGTCTTTTCTAATGAGTCAACTCTTCGCAGGAGGTGGCCAAAGTACTGGAGTTTCAGATTTAGCATCATTCCTTCCAAAGAAATCCCAGGGCTGACCTCCTTCAGAATGGACTGGTTGGATCTCCTTGCAGTCCAAGGGACTCTCAAGAGTCTTCTCCAATACCACAGTTCAAAAGCATCAATTCTTCGGCACTCAGCTTTCTTCACAGTCCAACTCTCACATCCATACATGACCACAGGAAAAACCATAGCCTTGACTAGATGAACCTTAGTCAGCAAAGAGATGTGTATAAGAGACAGATATGTGTGTGTAATTACATATCACTCAGCCAAAAGAAGAGTGAAATAATGCCACTTGTAGCAACATTGATGGACCTAAAGATTATTGTATTAAGTGAAGTCAGACCCAGAAAGACAAATATCATGATATTGCGTATATGTGAAATCTAAAAAAAGGAATAAATTATTTATAAAAGAGAAATAGACTCACAAACATGGACAACAAATGTATGATTACCAAAGGGAATTGTTGGCAGGTGGAAACAAATTAGAGGTTTGGGATTAACATATACATACTACTATATATAAAATATATAACAATGACCTGCTGTATAGCACAGGGAACTATATATTTTGTAATAACCTATAATGGAAAAGAGTATGAAAAAAGTATACTGTGTGTAACCAAATCACTTTGTACACTTGACGCTAACATCATTTTATTTATTTATTTTAAGTGAAAGAAAGATGAATATTTTAAATCAGGGATTGAACCAGCGTATCCTGAATTGGCAGACAAATTCTTAACCACTGGACCAGCAGGAAGCCTGGCTTTCCTGGTCTTAAGAGACCTTTGGGGAATTCAGTCTGACTCCTCCTGAGTTGCTCCACAGCCAGTTTGGAGGAGCCTGTGTGGTCAATTGACCAGACTTATTTTGCAAACAAAAATTAGTCTTGATTTGCCTGTGTTTGGTAGAGATGAGGATAATTTTAGAGAGAAAAATATGTTTTAATGGTTATTAAATTCTAGTTATGCTAATTGAGGTCTGTATTTATAAAAGTTACTATGTTAGTCATACTTTTGCCCTGATGTTCAGGATGGGAAGAGAATTCTCTAGTGAAGTTGTCACAGAGTATACCTCCTCATGCTATGTAACCCTACTTGCTTGAAGTCTGCTACTAAAAGCACAGAAAGTTTTTTTTTTTTTTTTCCTAACAATTTGGTATAATGTATAGTCTCTAAAGTGTTTCTTCATTAACATACCTCTGAATGTGTTCACAATGTCTGATCAGTTCTCCACTCTGCCCCAGTATGGATAACTAGCAAGTATAAAGGAGGACTGGTACTGGAGGACATGATCTAGACACAGGGCAGGCAACATTCACCCTTGTTTTGAGAGACATACACTTTGATCTATCGAAAGATTTGTAATCAAAGGGAAAATAATGGAAAAACGTGCACATATTAAAGTATGGAGAAATCATTCTGGCATGTGCATGGTTAACTTAAACTTTTTTGACCAGAGTGACCTGTTTTGTGGCCCATCAGACATGCATTGTGGAGAAGGAAATGGCAACCCACTCCAGTGTTCTTGAGATGTGTATAAGAGACAGCCATTTTAGTTCACTGATTCCTAGAATGTCGACGTTCACTCTTGCCATCTCTTGTTTGACCACTTCCAATTTGCCTTGATTCATGGACCTGACATTCCTTCCAGGTTCGTATGCAATATTGCTCTTTACAGCATCAGACCTTGCTTCTATCACCAGTCACATCCACAGCTGGGTATTGTTTTCCCTTTGGCTCCATCCCTTCATTCTTTCTGGAGTTATTTCTCCACTGATCTCCAGTAGCATATTGGGCACCTACTGACCTGGGGAGTTCCTCTTTCAGTATCCAATCATTTTGCCTTTTCCTACTGTTCATGGGGTTCTCAAGGCAAGAATACTGAAGTGGTTTGCCATTGCCTTCTCCAGTGGACCACATTCTGTCAGACCTCTCCACCATGACCCGCCCGTCTTGGGTTGCCCCGCGGGCATGGCTTAGTTTCCTGAGTTCAACAAGGCTTTGTTCCTAGTGTGATTAGATTGACTAGTTTTCTGTGAGTATGGTTTCAGTGTGTCTGCCCTCTGATGGCCTCTTGCAACACCTCCCATCTTACTTGGGTTTTTCTTACCCTAGGCATGGGGTATCTCTTCACGGCTGCTTCAGCAAAGCACAGCTGCTGCTCCAGCAAAGCGCAGCTACTGCTCCAGCAAAGCGCACCCGCTGCTCCTTACCTTGGATGAGGGGCATCTCCTCACCGCCGCCCTTCCTAACCTTCAATGTGGGATGGCTCCTCTAGGCCCTCCTGTGCCCACGCAGCCACCGCTCCTTGGATGTGGTGTGGCTCCTTCCGGCCACCACTGGCCTCGGACGCGGGGTGGCTCCTCTCGGCAGTACTCCACCCTCTCCCAGCCCCCCTCCCCGCCCCCCTTCCCGACCCTGGACGCGGGGTAGACCCTCCCGGCCACCGCCCCTGACCTCGGACGTGGGGTAGCTCCTCCCAGCCTGTCTCTTATACACATCTGAGAAGTGTGGAGATTCCTTAATAAAGTGGAAATAGAACTGCCTTATGACCCAGCAATTCCACTGCTGGGCATACACACCGAGGAAACCAGAATACGGGGTAGACCCTCCCGGCCACCGCCCCTGACCTCGGACGTGGGGTAGCTCCTCCCAGCCTTTCCTGCGCTGTCGCAGCCTGGCACTCTTGGCCGCTGCCCCTGTCCTTGGACGTGGGGTAACTCCTCTTGGCCGCCGCCCTTTGGACATGGGGTCCTCCCAGCTTCTGCCCCTGCCTCGGACGTGGGGTAGCTCCTCTCGGCCTTGCTTAGTGCGCTGGTCAGTCGCAGCCGCCTGCACTTAGTGCGCCGGTCGGTCGCAGCTGGTGGCAGCCACCTGCCCTTAGAAAGTTTACTTCAAGGAAAAAAAAAGTGTATAGAGCCTGGGACTGGAGTATATAGAGCCACAAGGCAATGTGATGATCATAATACAAGGAAAATATTCCCTTCAGGATGTGACATTTAAGATGTTTAGCATAACAGTGGTGGGACCATCAGCTGGGGACTCAGAGTAATAGTAGGTCTTGGCCCGAGGGGATGCTAGAGAGGGTTACCTCTATGGCCATGAAGCAGATGCGACAGCCAACCTGTTGGAACAGTCAGCCAGGGTGCTCAGGTTCAGTAGACAGTCTAGGAAGTTAGGAGGGGTTTGAGAGAAGGAAGAGGAGGAGGGGGAATGGATTTTGTGGCTCCTAACTAGGTTAGGAAATATAAGTCAGAAATACATTAGCAACCCCTTATAGGGAGGTGCCTGGCCATGACTTCCACTTAGAAGTGCAATGAGGCTGTGATCCCCAAGAAGCACTCAGGAAGGACCAGGCCACGGATCTAGTGGAGGACTACCACAGTCCTCCTACCTGAGCACTCTAACACAGTTCTCAGCCCTGGAATTGGACTGAGACTGGGAAAAAGAATGGAGGGGGAATAATTGGGCTCAAGGAGCCATGGAGGGGAAAGTCACCCAAACAAGTTGCCAATTATTTGCTGTTGTCTTAATTTGAAGGTCTGGATGGTTGTCTCATGGATCTTCTTTGCTCAAAAGAAATAGAGTGGTATAATCTGAAGATGGGAAAGGAGGAGAGAGAGCCAGTGAAGAGCTGGGGATTCAGTAGGTTCTTTCAAGGCCAGGCAGCTGGTTTCTGCTAGATCTTGTGGGCAGTATCAGCTCTCAGCTAAGGGGCTACTTGGTTTTCACAGTGTCAACTACAAGTTGGCACTTGCCATGGGTGCTTGCCATCTACCTCTACAATGATTAAATCATATACTGCCTAACTTTCAACACTCCCTGAAGGAGTTAAGGGTGGAGAGTAGAAATGAGGTACTCTGGGAAAGCTGGCAAGACAGGTCTTCAGATAGTTGGATATTCTCAGGAGCCAATTGTATGAGCCCAATTCTTGTATCTCTTCATATCTATTCTAGAAAAACACTAAAGTCTTTCATGGTGATGACTGTGGGCTTCCCTGGTGGCTCAGAGGTTAAAGCGTCTGCCTCCAATGCGGGAGACCCGGGTTCGATCCCTGGGTTGGGAAGATCCCCTGGAGAAGGAAATGGCAATCCACTCCAGTATTCTTGCCTGGAGAATCCCATGGACGGAGAAGCCTAGTAGGTTACAGTCCATTGGGTCGCAAAGAGTCGGACACGACTGAGCGACTTCACCTTCACCTTCACCTTTCATGGTGATGACTGTTTCTTGTGACAAATAGAAGCTTCATGAGACTAGCAGAAACTTCCTACAAAAAATATGTGCTTGATGGCATGCACTCCCCCTTTATCCAAATCATATATATACCATCCTTTCTTCCTACCTCATTGGATCAGTTTCTCAGAGGTATCTAACCACCAGGCTGCAGTCCTCATTTTCCCCCACCTAAAATTTAACTTATAACTATCATATTGTGCATTTTTAAAAGAAGTTGGTAACATCTTGGGACTCTTTGTCCCAGCAACTCTCCATGGAGGTGGGGAGCTCTAGCCAGAAAGGTAGATAGAGATTATGCCCTTTGAGGTCCCTGCTGTGGTTGCCACAAAAGATGTTGCTGAAGTGGAAAATGTCACATCCTGGGACCGACAGGAATCCTTAGAATATATTGTCAAATGAGGGTTCTTGGCTTCAGGTACAAAAGAATTCAAGAGCAAGCCAAAGAAAAAGCAAATGTGAGATTATTTAGAAAGATACAGACTCAATAGGCACAATGTGAAGAGTCTTAAAGTGAGAGCTGGCCTAGGTCATGGAGTCATGGGTTTTTATGTGTTAGGTAATTTCATATTTTAATGTTGTTGTTCATTGTTCAGTTGCCAAGTCATGTCTGACTTTTTGAGACCCCATGGACTGTAACAAGCCAGGCCTCTCTGCCCCTCATCATCTCCCAGCGTTTGCCCAAGTTCATGTCCATTGAATTGGTGATGCCATTCAACCATCTCATCCTCTGTCACCCTCTTCTCTTTCTGCCTTCAGTCTTTCCCAGCATCGGGGTCTTTTCCAATGAGTTGGCTGTTCACATCAGGTAGCCAAATATTGGAGCTTCAGCTTCAGTCCTTCCAATGAGTATTCAAGGTTGATTTCTTTTAGGATTGACTGGTTTGATCTTCTTTGCTGTACAAGGGACTCTCAAAGGTCTTCTCCAGCACCACAGATCAAAAGCATCTGCCTTCTTTATGGTTCAACTCTCACATCTGTACATGACTACTAGAAAGACCATAGCCTTGACTATACAGACCTTTGTTGGCAAAGTGATGTCTTTGCTTTTTAATACACTGGCTAGATTTGTCATAGATTTCCTTTCAAGAAGCAATCGTCTTCTAATTTAATGACTGCAGTCACCATCTGTAGTGATTTTAGAGCCCAAGAAGAGGAAATCTGTCATTTCTTCCACCTTTTTGCCTTCTATTTGCCATAAAGTGATGAAACTGGATGCCATGATCGTAGTGTTTTTGTAACATTGAGTTTTAAGCCAGCTTTCTCACTCTCCTCTTTCAGTGTCATCAAAAGGCTCTTTAGTTTGTCTTCACTTTCTGCCGTTAGAGTGGTATCATCTGCATATCTGAGGTTGTTGCTATTTCTCCCAGCAATCTTGATTCCAGCTTGTGTTCCTTTGGTATCTCTAATTTTCTTGAAGAGATCTCTAGTCTTTCCCCTTCTGTCGTTTTCCTCTATTTCTTTGCATTATTCATTGAAGAAGGCCTTCTTGTCTCTCTTTGCTATTCTCTGGAACTCTGCATTCACTTGGGTATATCTTTCCCTTTCTCCCTTGCTTTTCATTTCTCTTCTTTCCTCAGCTATTTGTAAAGCCTCTTCAGACAACTACTTTGCCTTCTTGAATCTCTTTCTTTGGGATGATTTTGGCCACTGCCTCCTATACAATGTTACAAACCTCTGTCCATAGTTCTTCAGGCACTCTGTTTATTAGATCTAATCCCTTGAATCTATTCATCACCTCCACTGGGATTTGATTTAGGTTTCACTGTCCTAGTGGTTTTCCCCACTTTCTTTAGTTTAAGCCTGAATTTTGTAATAAGAAGCTGATGATCTCAGCCACAGTCAACTCCAGGTCTTGTTTTTGTTGACTGTATAGAGCTTCTCCATTATCTGTTGCAAAGAGTGTAATCAATCTGATTTTGATATTGAACAATTGATGATGTCTATGTGTAAGGTTATCTCTTGTGTTGTTGAAAAAGGGTGTTTGTTATGATCAGTACCTTATCTTGGCTGAATTCTGTTAGCCTTTGCCCTGCTTCATTTTGTACTCCAAGGCCAATCTTGTCTGTTACTCTAGATATTTCTTGACTTCCTACTTTTGCATTCCAATCTTCTATAATGAAAAGGACATCTTTCTTTTTGGTGTTAGTTTTAGGATGTCCAGAATCATTCAACTTCAGCTTCTTCAGCATCAGTGGTGGGGCATAGAGTTGGATTACTATGATGTTGAATGGTTTGTTTTGGAAACAAACCAAGATCGTTCTGTCATTTTTGATGTTGCACCCAAGTACTTCATTTGGACTCTTTTGTTGAATATGAGGGCAATTCCATTTCTTCTAAGGGATTCTTGCCTACAGAAGTAGATATAATGGTCATCTGAGTTAAATTCACCCATTCCAGTCCATTTTAGTTCGCTGATTCCTAGAATGTTGATGTTCACTCTTGCCATCTCCTGCTTGACCATGTCTGATTTGCCTTGATTCATGGACCTAACATTCCAGGTTCGTATGCAAGCTGTTCTTTACAGCATCAGATTTTACATTCATCACCAGACACATCCACAGCTGAACATAATTTCCACTTTGGCCCAGCTGCTTCATTCTTTCTCAAACTATTAGTAATCGTCTTCTGCTCTCCCCCAGTCACAAATTGGACACCTTCCAACCTGGGGAGCTCATCTTTTGGTGTCATATCTTTTTGCCTTTTTATACAGTTCATGGGGTTCTCACGCAAGAATACCAGAGTGATTTGCCATTCCCTCTTCCAGTGGTCCCCATTTTGTCAGAACTCTTCATTATGACCGGTCCATCTTGGCTGGCCTTGCACGGCATGGCTCATAGCTTCACTGAGTTGTGCAAGCCCTGTCACAACAAGGCTGTGATCCATGAAGGGTAAGGCTAATGTGTGGGAGGAATATTTCTGCTGTTTTAGGATAGTGTGGGAATTTCCCAGGAATTGGGCCATTGCCCACATATGGGCATTTTATGATCTACCTCCAAACTGGCACTGTGTAAGAGGGTGTGATTTTTAGTATCATAATGAAGATACACTCTAAAGTCAATGATCAGACTATTCTCAAAGCCACTTTGGTTTTAGCTGGTGCTAGTCAATCTTTATTGCATTCCAACAGCAGTGTTGTCCCTTCTTCATTATCTACTTTTGTGTCCTGCCCCTCTCCCCCCACTATTTCAACTTCATAAAAGGTTAACATAGGCAGAACACTCTTTGAAATAAATTGCAATCCTATTTTTTTTTTTGTCCATCTGCTAGAGTAATAGAAATAAAAGCAGAAATAAACAAATGGGACCTATTTAAATTTACAAGTTTTTGCATAGCAAAAGAAACCATAAACAAAATGAAAAGATAACCTATGGAATAGGAGAATATTTGCAAATGATGCCACTGACAAGGGATTAATTTGTAAAACATACAAGCATCTCTTATAGCTTAATATCAAAAAACAAAGATTGAAGATGAAGGTCCAATACTTTGGCCAGCTGATATGAATAGTCAACTCATTGGAAAAGATCCTAATGCAGGGAAAATTTGAAATCAAAAGGCAAAGAGGGCAGCAGAGAATGAGATGGTTAGACAGCATCACCGACTCAATGGATATAAACTTGAGCAAACTCTGGGAGATAGTGAAAGACAGGGAAGCCTGGCATGCTGCAGTCCATGGGGTCACAGAGTAGGACATGACTTAGTGACTGAACAACAGTGGAAAAATTGACAGAAGACTTCAATAGACATTTCTCCAAATAATACAGATGACCAAGAGGTACATGAAAAGATGTTCAATATCATTAATTATTTGAGAAATGCAACCCAAAACTACAGTGAGGTATCACCTCATCAGTCAGAATAGCCATGAACAAAATGTCTCCAAATAATAAATTCTGGAGAGAGTGTGAAGAGCAAAGAACCTTCCTACCCTATTGGTGGGAATGTAAATTGGTATACCTACTATGGAGAACAGTTAGGAGGGTCCTTAAAACACTAAAAATAGTTACCTTATGATCCTGTAATCCCATTCCTAGGCATATATCCACAGAATACTCTTTACTCAAAGATATACTTGCACCCCAGTGTTCATGGCAGTAGTATCTATAATAGCAAAGACATGGAAGCAACCTAAATGTGCATTGATAGTGGAATGCATAAAGAAGATGTCGTGTATGTGTGTGTAATTACATATCACTCAGCCAAAAGAAGAGTGAAATAATGCCACTTGTAGCAACATTGATGGACCTAAAGATTATTGTATTAAGTGAAGTCAGACCCAGAAAGACAAATATCATGATATTGCGTATATGTGAAATCTAAAAAAAGGAATAAATTATTTATAAAAGAGAAATAGACTCACAAACATGGACAACAAATGTATGATTACCAAAGGGAATTGTTGGCAGGTGGAAACAAATTAGAGGTTTGGGATTAACATATACATACTACTATATATAAAATATATAACAATGACCTGCTGTATAGCACAGGGAACTATATATTTTGTAATAACCTATAATGGAAAAGAGTATGAAAAAAGTATACTGTGTGTAACCAAATCACTTTGTACACTTGACGCTAACATCATTTTATTTATTTATTTTAAGTGAAAGAAAGATGAATATTTTAAATCAGGGATTGAACCAGCGTATCCTGAATTGGCAGACAAATTCTTAACCACTGGACCAGCAGGAAGCCTGGCTTTCCTGGTCTTAAGAGACCTTTGGGGAATTCAGTCTGACTCCTCCTGAGTTGCTCCACAGCCAGTTTGGAGGAGCCTGTGTGGTCAATTGACCAGACTTATTTTGCAAACAAAAATTAGTCTTGATTTGCCTGTGTTTGGTAGAGATGAGGATAATTTTAGAGAGAAAAATATGTTTTAATGGTTATTAAATTCTAGTTATGCTAATTGAGGTCTGTATTTATAAAAGTTACTATGTTAGTCATACTTTTGCCCTGATGTTCAGGATGGGAAGAGAATTCTCTAGTGAAGTTGTCACAGAGTATACCTCCTCATGCTATGTAACACTACTTGCTTGAAGTCTGCTACTAAAAGCACAGAAAGTTTTTTTTTTTTTTCTTCACAATTTGGTATAATGTATAGTCTCTAAAGTGTTTCTTCATTAACATACCTCTGAATGTGTTCACAATGTCTGATCAGTTCTCCACTCTGCCCCAGTATGGATAACTAGCAAGTATAAAGGAGGACTGGTACTGGAGGACATGATCTAGACACAGGGCAGGCAACATTCACCCTTGTTTTGAGAGACATACACTTTGATCTATCGAAAGATTTGTAATCAAAGGGAAAATAATGGAAAAACGTGCACATATTAAAGTATGGAGAAATCATTCTGGCATGTGCATGGTTAACTTAAACTTTTTTGACCAGAGTGACCTGTTTTGTGGCCCATCAGACATGCATTGTGGAGAAGGAAATGGCAACCCACTCCAGTGTTCTTGCCTGGAGAATCCCAGGGGCCGGGGAGCCTGGTGGGCTGCCGTCTATGGGGTTGCACAGAGTCAGACATGACTGATGTGACTTAGCAGCAGCAGCAGCAGCAGACATGCATTGTATGTCTGCTTTGGCCATTGAAGAGGGGAGTGCGTTTGAATCTCAAATGGAATAGCTGTGGTTCTGACATTCAAGTGGCCATTGTAGATGTAATTTTTAGACATGCTCCTGTATTACTGAAAACTTGATTTCTGAACCATATTGCACACCAGGGTGTAAAAACACAGGCAGATGTGATTCTATCTCTGAATGTGGATGCTGCTTGTATTTTGCTTAACTGTCTCGTCTCCCCTGTATTGTGCCTGTCAGATGTCTTACATTTCATCCCTAGCCTGAGTGGAGGAAGGCTATTTTAGGACCGAGCAGCAACAGTGGCCTTGCTATGAAACGAATCTAATTGCTGGGTCTACAGCAAGATGCTGCTGTTGTCTTCCTCTGGGCTTCTGTCTTCCTTCTGGCTAATGGGACCAAGTCGGGAGGATTGACAATGGGAGGGAAGACTCTTACCATCTCCCTGTCCTGCATGCCAATATGTCAGAAGCACCCCATCCACAAATATTATCATACACTTTGTCAGGGTGGATTCCCATCAGCCCCCCCTGAGCGGTATTGTGTGGAATGGAATAGGCTGGCTGCGGGACATACAAGTGGGATTTTGTTCAGAAATGCATAATGCATCATACCCCTAATGACTCCCAAATACCAGGGGTGACAGACTTGAACTGTGACTGTTGACTCCTTGCTAGGTCACTAGAATGTTCCTCTTAGAGCTGAGGCCTTCCCCTTCTCTTAGGGGTGGCTCTAAGTGTGTGAAAACTGGGCTGGCCTGACCTTTGTTATAACTAGTCAGTGCTGCTGCCCTTGACTTCCTCTCCATTCACCTGGAAAGTTCTTGGCTCCAAAATTAGCCCAGATATTGGCAAATGACTGTTTTTTAGTCCACTAGGTACCTGATTTTGATACTCTTTGGCTGCTGTTGTCTGTATTGCATATGTGACACCTGGTTGCAGTGCCCCCCTACATACCTGACCCCAGGGATATCAAAGAAAAGGGGCAGACCAAGATTATAAGAGTTGGGCAATGTATGTAGGGGTAGAATATATGATCAGGTTACCCAAGATGGCTGTTCTCATGTTCTCTACACAACCCTGGTTGGACCAGTGCCTTCCTCACCTACAGCCTACTCACATGACTGACCTTCCTATGTACTTGCACCAGATCCCAGCTGATGATTGGTATAACTTTAATCACCAGGATAGCTTATCAAAAGGGTAGTAAGAGTGCCCGTCTGCTGGTTTTCCTGGTAACCAGTGAGCTAACTTGATATCATTTCCTATTGGTAACTACCCCCTGCCCCTGGAAGCAAAGCCTGCTGCCTTGTATTGCCCCTGCTGCCTGCCATACATGGTGGGGTTTTGCTCCAGGACCTTGCTTTACACACATAAGCTCCTCCTATGTATTAAACCATTGATGGCTCTGTTGCTGACTCCAAGCTCTTTCTTTGGTCTTGAGGATGGGCAAGTATAAGGCTTGTAGGGCTGTGGGGTATAGCCCAGCATTTGCCAATACTTTTTATTCTCCTCCCCATTTGTTGGATAATTGGTATCCTAATGGACATGTGGTGGTACCTCACTGTTGTTTTGATTTACATTTCCTAATGGCTAGTGATACTGAATATCTCTTCATGTGCTTATTGGCCATTCATATACCCTTTTTGAAGAAATGTCTATTTAAGCCCTTTGCCCATTTTTGGATTTTTTTTTTTGTTTGTTTTTTTGTCTGTTAGATCATGGGAATTCTTTATGTATTCTGGATATTGATCCTTTATTAGATATATGCTTTGTCAATATTTTCTCCTATTCCATGAGTTACCTTTTCATTCTACTGACAGCATCCTTTGATACAGAACAGTTAATAATTTTGATGAAGATCAGTTTATCTATTTTATTTCTTGTCTGGACTTTTGGTGTCATACCCAAGAGATCATTGCTAAACTGAGTGTCAGGAAGATTCCCCCCTGTATTTTCTTCTAAGGGTTTTATTTCTTATGTTTAGGTGTTTGATCCATTTGAGCTAATTTTTGTACATGGTAAAGTAAGCATCCAACTTCCTTGTTATTCACATGGATATCCAGCTTTCCTAGCTGTCCTTTTCCCATTGAATGGTTTTAGTATTCTTGTTAAAAATCAAGAGACTGTGAAAAGGTTTAATTTTGGACTCTCTTCTGTACTTTTGTCTACATTTCTGTCCTTACACTAGTACCACAAAATTTTGATGACTATACCTTTTCAGTAAGTTTTGAAACCAGGAAATATGAGTTCCTCAACTTCGTTCTTCATTTTCAAGATTGTTTTTTGGTTATTCTGAGTCCCTTGAGAGTCCTTAGAAATTTCAAGATGGGTTTTTCTATTTATGCAAAAATCCCACCATTGGGATTCTGATAGGGAATGCATTGAATCTGTAGGTTGTTTTGGGTAGTATTGTCATCTTAACAAAATTAAATCTTCTAATTCATAAACATGGGATGCCTTGCATTTATTTGTGTATTCTTTAACTTCTTTGAGTAATGTTTTACAGTATTTAATGTGCAAATCTTTTGTCTTCTTAGTTAAATTCATTTGTAGGTTTAAAACAAATTTTGATGCTATTGTAAATAGAACTGTTAATTTCCTTTTTGGATTATTCATTCTTAGAGTATAAAATTATAACTGAGTTTTGTGTGTCAAGTTTGTATTCTGGAACTTTCCTGAATTTGTTTATTAGCTCTTAACAGGTAGGGGTGTGTGTGTGTCTTTAGATTTTTCTATATATAAGATAGCCTCATCTTTGAATAGATAACATTTAACTTCTTTCTTTCCAACTTGGATGCCTTTTATTTCTTTTTCCTTGCCTAATTCTCTCATTGCCTTTGTGTGCAGGGTAAGTTGCTTCAGTTATGTCCAACTCTTTGTGACCCTGTGGGCTATAGCCCGCCAGGCTCCTCTGTCCATAGGATTCTCCAGACAGGAGTACTGGGGCAGGTTGCCATTTCCTTCTCCAGGGGATCTTCTCAACCCAGGGATCGAACCCACATCTCATTATGTCTCCTGCATTAGCAGATGGGTTCTTTACCACTAGTGCCATCTCATTGCCTTTAATCGTACCAAATAATCCCTTCATCCAAAGCCTTCTAAGGACATTCCAGATTCTATTTCTGTATGTCCTTTTTCATCTCCACAGGCCTTTTCTTTGTTGCCTTAGATATACCTGCTCAAAAATCTTTAAATTCAAAATTATAAAATGCTTTAGCTGAACAAAAAGGAGCTTCCTTATCTTCCTGGTAAGTGTTAAGACCACCTTCTGTGGATCCAGATTGAAATCAGTTATTTCTATTCTGGCATGAGTCTGAGTAAAGTTCTCTTGTTCAAATATTCCCTCTTATCGCAGAGTGCCAAGTGTGATGGATGAGTCCTATATTTGAAATTTAAAAATCTGGGTTTATGTCCCCTTTCCTTCTCTTACTAGGTTTGGGTGAAGTGGAGAAGGCTTCTCTTCAGACTGTTGGCAGCTGTGGAAATGGGGTTCGAAGAATATCTACCTTACCTAATAGTATTTTGAGGATCAAATAGACTATGTATCTAAATACACTGCATAAGCACTAAAGTGCCATCCAAATGTGTATTATGATTGTAAGTAAAATTGTAAAGTACTATAAGCAAAACATTATTGTTTGTTCACTGATTTATTTTACAAAACTTACCAAACTTCTGTTATGTTCTATGAGGGAGAAGAGGGAAATTTCTCAAAAGGAAATAAGAGGAGTCTCTTTCTCTGGGGTCCTCATACTTTAATAAGCTAGATAATGTGCATAAACAATTCCAATTCAGCATGACAAATGGTTCCGTAATGGTGTAAACCACTGGTGCACTAGAATACCTGGTTCTTTCAGGAGTTCAGTTCAGTCACTCAGTCGTGTCTGACTCTTTGCGACCCCATGAATTGCAGCACGCCAGGCCTCCCTGTTCATTACCATCTCTCGGAGTCCACTCAGACTCACATCCATCGAGTCAGTGATGCCATCCAGCCATCTAATCCTAGGTCATCCCCTTCTCCTCCTGCCCCCAATCCTTCCCAGCATCAGAGTCTTTTCCAATGAGTCAGCTCTTCGCATGAGGTGGCCAAAGTACTGGAGTTTCAGCTTTAACATCATTCCTTCCAAAGAAATCCCAGGGTTGATCTCCTTCAGAATGGACTGGTTGCATCTCCTTACAGTCCAAGGGACTCTCAAGAGTCTTCTCCAACACCACAGTTCAAAAGCATCAATTCTTTGGTGCTCAGCCTTCTTCACAGTCCAACTCTCACATCCATACATGACCACAGGAAAAACCATAGCCTTGACTAGACGGACCTTAGTCGGCAAAGTAATGTCTCTGCTTTTGAATATGCTATCTAGGTTGGACATAACTTTTCTTCCAAGGAGTAAGCGTCTTCTAATTTCATGGCTGCAATCACCATCAGCAGTGAGTGTGGAGACCTGGCAATCTTGATTCCAGCTTGTGCTTCTTCCAGCCCAGCGTTTCTCATGATGTCCTCTGCATATAAGTTAAATAAGCAGGGTGACAATATATAGCCTTGACATACTCCTTTTCCTATTTGGAACTAGTCTGT
>SJYT01043597.1:171497-182491 GCA_006410635.1 Cephalophus harveyi
CAGTAGTAGATATAATGGTCATCTGAGTTAAATTCACCCATTCCAGTCCATTTTAGTTCGCTGATTCCTAGAATGTTGACGTTCACCCTTGTCATCTCTTGTTTGACCACTTCCAATTTGCCTTGATTCATGGACCTGACATTCCAGGTTCCTATGCAGTATTGCTCTTTACAGCATCGGATCTTGCTTCTATCACCAGTCACATGCACAACTGGCTATTGTTTTCGCTTTGTCTCCATCCCTTCATTCTTTCTGGACTTATTTCTCCACTGATCTCCAGTAGCATATTGGGCACCTAATGACCTGGGGAGTTCCTCTTTTGATATCCTATCATTTTGCCTGTTCATACTGTTCATGGGGTTCTCACGGCAAGAATACTGAAGTGGCTTGCCATTCCCTTCTCCAGCATGTTCAAAATATTTAAGACCCTACATTTCCATTTGAATGAGTAAACCTCTATCCCTTTGGTGGGGTTTCCTTCTATACATTTCTTGGAAGTTGGTTGTTTTTCCAAAAGGCCAGAGCCTTGTAACATCACTAATTGGTTTGTATCCTCAAATGCTAAGTAATGAGGGAAATACTTTATGAATCCCAAATTAGTGGCTGATAGTTCTCTTAGGAGAAATTAGTAAGATTGGAAGTGATGATAATGTAGCCCAGAACAATGGGCTTTTGGAGCAGCCTAGAGGGCTTAGAGACTGCTACTCTTTGCTATACCATTGGCTTGAAACTTCAAAATTGATTGTGGAGGAAAAGCTTTGGCAGAAAGTTTGGTGTCCTTGTAGGAAAGGAAGGGAGGAAATAGGGCTATGTTCTTATTGGTATTTGTGGTCCAACTCTTGGGTTATAAGTGAACGTCAGCCCATGAAAGAAAATCCACAGTCACATCTTTATGCACTAATGTGAATGTTCCGAAGCTGTTTTGTAGTTAACAAGGCTCTACTTCAAGAATAAATGGTCTTTTAGCTATGCAAAGCTCTTCCTGAGAAATAATAAACTGAAAGTTCTGGAGTGGGGCCTTCAAGTCTTTGTTCCGGAGGAAGAAGCCATTTGTCTGGTCTGGCTCTGCTCCAGGTGGATTCTGTGTAATTTAAGTAATTCTGGATTCTGAGCCCACAAAAGCCTAAGCAATAAAAATGAGGGGACACACTACTCACAGTAGATTAGGGCAGGGTTGATGAGTTTCAGTGCAGGGCCAAGAGGCCTGACATCTGTTTTCTCAGCAATACTTGCACTTGTTATTATAATATTTAATTCCCCTTTGCAAGCACTGAACATCGGAGAACTTGAGAGCAGTGTTTAATGCTTCCAGTAGAGCACTTTATGTCTAAGCATTTATCCATACATATTTTTTAGAACTTTAAGCCGCTTGGATAGATGTCCCTCCATGTCTTCCTCTTCCAGCCTCCATTTCTGTCCATTCATGTCCTTTGAACACCTTTGCAGAAAACCTCTTATTGTTTTCCCAATTGGGAGTTTGACATTCTGCCATAGTCTTACAAATTTGTCCTTCTTGAGAGG
Source organism: Cephalophus harveyi (assembly GCA_006410635.1). Lineage (NCBI taxonomy): Eukaryota > Metazoa > Chordata > Mammalia > Artiodactyla > Bovidae > Cephalophus > Cephalophus harveyi. Next base: position 173,019 of record SJYT01043597.1, read on the forward strand.
TATTTTGTTTGCCTTCTCCTGAGTGTACAAGAAAATTCACTCAGAGACTTATGTAAGTAAATTTAAAATAAGTAAATTTTATTTAAATTTAAAATAAGTAAAATAACAATTTAAATTTAAATAAATAAAATTTTAAAATAAGTAAAAGTAAATTTAAAAAGGACTTCCCTGGTGGCTCAGCTGGTAAAGAATCTGCCTGCAGTATGAAAGACCTGGGTTCAATCCCTGGGCTGGGAAGATGCCCTGGAGAAGGGAACAGCTACCCACTCCAGTATTCTGACCTGGAGAATTCCATAGACTGTATAGTCCATGGGGTTGTAAAGAGTCAGACATGACTGAGTGATGCTCCCTCACTCAAATTTAAAATATATACATACCCAAAGCACTGGCTTGCACAGGCTCTGGCACTCTCTCTTTCCTCTTTATGTAAGATCTTGGTCGCTGCAGTGTGGAGAATAAATTGGAGGAAAGAAAGACCAGAGGTTACTGCCATGGTAATTTGGGTAATGATGATGGGGCCAAAGAAAATGGGATGGACTCAGGGGTTATTCAAAATATGAATGGAGAGGGGTGAGGTAGTGAGGAAGAAAGAGACATATAGAATTGGCTTCTGAGTGGACTGGGTGTGGAGTGATGAATTCACTGGGATAAAGAATCTGAAAGGAAGGAAATAGCTGAATGGACATCAAATGAATTCAATTTTGGACACACTGATTAATCAGATTTCCAGATTAATCAGAAGGAAGTTGGATATGTGCGTTTGGAGCTCCAGTGATATCTGTCTGGAGACACAAAGTTGAGATTCCTCATCAAACAGGTGTTAATTGATGCCCTTAGAGTGGATAACATAGCCTACTAACCTAGTTAGAGTGGCTATCAGTTCAGTTGCTCAGTTGTGTCCAGCTCTTTGCGACCCCACGGACTGCAGCACGCCAGGCTTCCCTGTTCATCACCAACTCCTGGAACTTACTGAAACTCATGTCCATTGCATCGGTAATGCCATTCAATCATTTCATCCTCTATTGTCCCCTTCTCCACTTGCCTTCAATCTTTCCCAGCCTCAGGGTCTTTTCCAATGGGTCGGTTCTTCACTTCAAGTGGCCAAAGTACTGGAGTTTCAGCTTCAGCATCAGTCGTTCCAATGAATATTTAGGACTGATTTCCTTTAGGATGGACTAGTTGGATCTCCTTGCAGTCTAAGGGACTCTCAAGAGTCTTCTCCAACACCACAGTTCAAAAGCATCAATTCTTCAGTGCGCAGCTTTCTTTATAGTCCAACTCTCACATCCATACATGTCTACTGGAAAAACCATAGCTTTGACTAGACAGATCTTTGTTGGTAAAGTAATTTCTCTACTTTTTAATATGCTGTCTGGGTTGGTCATAATATTCATGGTCATAAGCCATGAAATTAAAAGACACATATTCCTTGGCAGGAAAGTTATGACCAACCTAGACAGCATTTTTTTTTAATATCAGTATAAGAACACTTTTCTATATTGAACTTTAATGAGATTTCCACCATGAATTGACTTTAAATACTTTAGATCAATGTACAAACTATTCTGTTAATTCTTATCTGTATCAGTACTAAAATTCAAACACCATGAGCTCCAAGACCTATGGCAGTGCTGCCACTCTATTTGGTTTTGTCAAAGTCCATTATAGCCTTTAGGACCGAGGCCATTCACCTACATTTGTTCAGTTTATTTATTTATGTTTTAAATTATTTTTTTTTTATTTTAAAAAGCAGAGACATTACTTTGCCAACAAAGGTCCATCTAGTCAAAGCTATGGTTTTTCCAGTAGACATGTATGGATGTGAGAGTTGGACTATAAAGAAAGCTGAGTGCTGAAGAATTGATGCTTTTGAACTATGGTGTTGGAGAAGACTCTTAAGAGTCCCTGGACTGAAAGGAGATCCAAGCAGTCCATCCTAAAGGAAATTGGTCTGAATATTCATTGGAAGGACTGATGTGAAGCTGAAACTCCAATACTTTGGCCACCTGTTGTGAAGAGCTGACTCATTGGAAAAGACCCTGATGCTGGGAAAGATTGAGGGCAGGAGGAGAAGGGGATGATAGAGGATGAGATGGTTGGATGGCATCATCAACTGAATGGACATGAGTTTGACTAATCTCTGAGAGTTGTTGTTGGACAGGGAGGCCTGGTATGCTGTAGTCCATGGGGTCCCAAAGAGTCGGACACAACTGAGACTGATCTGAACTAAGTGCAGCACTTTCACAGCATCATCTTTTAGGATTTGAAATAGCTTAACTGGCATTCTGTCACCTCCACTAGCTTTGTTTTTAGTGATGCTTCCTAAGGCCCACTTGACTTCATATTCCAGCATGTCTGGCTCTAGGTGAGTGATCACACCATCATGGCTTTCTGGGTCATATAGATCCTTTTTGTATAGTTCTTCTGTGTATTCTTGCCACCTCTTCTTTAATATCTTCTGTTTTTATTAGGCCCATTGTGCCCATCTTTGCATGAAAAATTTCCTTGGTATCTCTGATTTTCAAGAGATATCTAGTCTTTCCCATTCTATTGTTTTCCTCCATTTCTTTGCATTGATCACTGAGGCTTTCTTATCTCTCCTTGCTATTCTTTGAAACTCTGCATTCAGATGGGTATATCTTTCCTTTTCTCCTTTGTCTTTAGCTTCTCTTCTTTTCTTAGCTACTTGTAAGGCCTGCTAAGACAACCACTTTGCCCTTTTGCATTTCTTTTCTTGGAAATGGTCTTGATTCAAACACCATGAGCTCCAAGACCAATGGCAGTGCTGCCACTCTATTTGGTTTTGTCAAAGTCCATTATAGCCTTTAGGACTAAGGCCATTCACCTACATTTGTTCAGTTTATTTATTTATTTTTTAAATTAAAAAAATTAAAAATTTAATTAAAATTTTTATTCCTGTACAATGTCACGAACCTCTGTCCATAGTTCTTCAGGCACTCTGTCTATCAGATCTAATCCTTTGAAACTATTTGTCACTTCCATTGTATAATTGTAAGGGATTTGATTTAGGTCATATCTGAATAGTTTAGTGGTTTCCCCTACTTTCTTCACTTTAAGTCTGAATTTGGCAATAAGGAGTTCATGATCTGAGCCACAGTCAGCTCCCGGTCTTGTTTCTGCTGACTGCATAGAGCTTCTCCAGCTTTGGCTACAAAGAGTGGCCGTAAGGGAAGAGAAAATGACCATAGACCAAATATCAATGAATGCCAATGTTATAGGTATGGCTAGGAAAGAGGGACCTATCTTAAATAATAAAGTGGATGAAAAAAAGATGTGAAATAGGACAGAAGCTAAGAGAAGAGTTTTTAAAGGAGAAAATAATCAGTCATGTGAAAGCTCAGAGACATGTCTGGAAATGGTGCTCTTATAAGTTACATTTCCCCAATTTGATTGCAAACTTCCTGTGTCATTGTTGATAAAAACATGGGTGGAACACTCTTGAATGTAAATCATGGCAGTATTTTTTTGGATCTGTTCTCCTAAGGCAAAGAAAACAAAAGCTAACGTGAACACATGGGATCTTAGTTAAGTCTTTCAGTCGTGTCCGACTCTTTGCAACCCCATGAATCGCAGCATGCCAGGCCTCCCTGTCCATCACCAACTCCCGGAGTTCACTCAGACTCACGTCCATCGACTCAGTGATGCCATCCAGCCATCTCATCCTCTGTCGTCCCCTTCTTCTCCTACCCCCAATGCCTCTCAGCATCAGAGTCTTTTCCAATGAATCAACTCTTCGCATGAGGTGGTCAAAGTACTGGAGTTTTAGCTCTAGCATCATTCTTTAGCACCAAAGAAATCCCAGGGCTGATCTTCTTTAGAATGGACTGGTTGGATGTCCTTGCAGTCCAAGGGACTCTCAAGAGTCTTCTCCAACACCACAGTTCAAAAGCATCAATTCTTCGGTGCTCAGCCTTCTTCACAGTCCAACTCTCACATCCATACAGACCACTGGAAAAACCATAGCCTTCAAACCTAAAAGCTTTTGCACAGTGAAGGAAGCTATCAACAAAACAAAATGACAACCTACTGAATGGGAGGAAATATTTGTAAATGCCTTGTTTGATAAGAGATAATATTCACAATATATAAGGAACTCATATAACTCAACATAAAAAAAAAAGCTCAAATAATCTGATTAAAAAATGGGCCAAGGACCCGAACATACATTTTCCAAAGAAGACATACAGATCACCAACAATCATGCACTTCTGGTAGGAATGTAAATTGGTGCAGCCACTATGGAAAACAATGTAGGAGTGCCTGAAAAAATGAAAAACAGAGCTACCATATGATACAGTAATTTCACTCTTGAGTATTTATCTGAAGACAATAAAACACTAATTTGAACCAAACAGTTCATGTTTTTCTGATAGCACAGTGTTTACCTTTGTGGGAAAAAATAAAAACAGTAACTCTCAGTGAAAACTTTAGAAAATCTGGAGTTGAGTCCTTTCTACAGATGAATATGCAGTAATTTCTTGGCATGCCATCTCATCATATGAGAAATACTATGTGCTTTATTTACAAGAGTGACTTCTCTCGCCTTCTCTTTTACAGCCTTATAGGTTACTGCCGGAACCTCTTATTCTCTAGGGCACTTAAACATGTAAATAATTTATTCCTTGTTAATAAATATAGGAAATGGGGCACTGATATGTGATGTAAGGGGAAGATCCTTTATATTGTGTACTGCAAAGAGTGTCTGGTGTCACCTGATTTTCTAGAACTGGTACCAAGAATTCATGATTGTTTGATTTCTGTGGTCCATAGAGCAGTTTCCACTTGCATTCAGTAGCACTGTGAGTCAGATGACTTTATCATGTCTTGTCACAGTTCTGGAAATTGGGTATCTCATCAACCACTCAGAAAGGAAAAATATTTCTTTAGTTAAAAACAGGAATAAAAAAAGCTTTCACTTCCTTCAATTAGTGTGAAATTTATTTACTCAGGCTTGTGAGTGCTTGGAAATTGTCTACTTCTTTCTTTTTTTTCCCTATTTAAGCTAATTATGATTCAGAAAAACATTTAAAAGCCAACTAGAAAGTCTGTGGCTTTGGAAGCCATACTTACACTTTCCCACAAAAGGAAATAGATCCCTATTAGTTAAAAGTCTAGCTTAGAAATGATCACTAGACTACAGTATATTTGTTTGCCTATCTCATTGTCTTTCAGAAGCGAGAAGATGAACAAAATACAGTTCTCCTCTTTTTATATTTCTCACTCATCACTGAGTCATATCTATATATAAAATGACCTAATACAATTTATCAGCACAAGATTAGGCAGGCCTTCAAATTTTCTGGCTTTTATCAAAGTGTAGATTCTTTCATTTTTTCCTGGGAACTAATTCACCTGGATCACACTATCAACTTCAACAGAATGGCTTTCATCTGACATTCTATACATCATACTTCTGCCTTTATAAAGAGCCATTTTGTACATTTGGACAGCATTTTATTACTTTTTCTTAATTTTATTTTTGGTAAAATAAACTTATAGTACCATGGAAAACTTTCAACATGTACAATCACATATTTTTACTATGTACAGCTTCCAAAACAAGTGCTTTCAGCTCCAAGTAAGGTGATGTTAAAGAGAGTTCCAGAAAAACATCTACTTCTGCTTTATTGACTATGCCAAAGCCTTTGACTGTGTGGATCACAATAAACTGTGGAAAATTCTGAAAGAGATGGGAATACCAGACCACCTGACCTGCCTCTTGAGAAATCTGTATGCAGGTCAAGATCCAACCAGTCCATTCTGAAGGAGATCAACCCTGGGATTTCTTTGGAAGGAATGATGCTAAAGCTGAAACTCCAGTACTTTGGCCACCTGATGCGAAGAGTTGACTCATTGGAAAAGACTCTGATGCTGGGAGAGATTGGGGGCAGGAGGAGAAGGGGACGACCGAGGATGAGATGGCTGGACGGCATCACGGACTCGATGGACGTGAGTCTGAGTGAACTCCAGGAGATGGTGATGAACAGGGAGGCCTGGCGTGCTGCGATTCATGGGGTCGCAAAGAGTCGGACACGACTGAGTAACTGAACTGAACTGACAATACTTAAACTGTAGGAAATTTCTTAGATGGCCAATATTTTCCTTAGCTTAGAAAATAAGTGATATAATTGAAAAACTTAAATAAGACCTTCAGTCAGTTGAGAATCATAAAAATGTTTTCTGAAGTTCAGTCATCTGGATCTTAGGGAATATGGAGTAGTTGTGAGAGTTCAACAAGCAAAATGAAAGTCTATGGATATTCAAACTTGAGTATTTCAGAGGAGGTCCTATAGGTTTATGATCAGTCAACCAAAAATAAAAGATATTCTTATAATGGGAGAACTTGGTATCTGGCTCATATACCATTCTTCATGGACTCCATTCTCATCAGTGATTAAAGGTGCATGGAATTCTCTCTCTGTCATATAACTTTTTAGTCCTTCTCCAGGATAGGAAATAAGAGGAGAGATTTCACATTGGATTGGTGCATCATTGGCACCCTTCAAGTGGGGGAATTGCTGGGAGGCGAGAGCCACCTTCATCTATGACATGGCCTCTTGCATTGAAGACCCAACAATGATGGAGGGACATCAAAACATGCCTTGCAGTAGTAGAGTTGTCCATTCTGACTGTCTTTGTCCTTCAGTGGGGAAAACTCATCTTCCCCTAATACTTCATACACCATAAACTTTGTGGATTCCATTGTTCTTTCACTGGTTATTATATACATCAAAAAGATGAATTTGTTGCCATGATATTATTCAGCTAACTATTGAAGCCTCAGGACACAGTCTGACTGAATCTGAAAAAGTGTCTTACAGGATGGCAAACCAACATCATACATCCTGTAGGGACATGCAACACTAGGTCTTGTCCCCTGCCCATCAGCTAGAAGAATCGCCACTTTGTTACAAGAAATCTGGAAATGTCCTTGTCCTTCAGTTTTCCAGGCCTGCAGCTGATTTGGATCCCTGGTATCCCTGCCCAGCACCTCTCAAGGGACAGGTTCTGTTCAAGCATCCACTTTCTCTGGGAAGAATGATTAAATCGATCAGTCACCTTTTGGTAAAAGAAGTTCAGCTCTTCAAATTTCACGGCCTGGAGCTCTGCATAAAGTTCTACCTGCTGGGTTTTTTTTTTTCCAGCTCATTCCAGAAGTGTAGCAGGTGTTCTTGACCAGCTTTGGACCTCCTGAGTTTGAGGTCATTAACATTCATCATGTTCTGGGAGTCAGGTTTTTTGATAACTGGGGTATAGTTTCTATACCTGTAAACCTCCCTCAGCCTGAGGCGGCTCCTCCTGGCTCTGGTTCCTTTGGCATGGCCACTCATTGGCATCCAGTGCCAGCTCCCGCTCCAAGTGTATACCCTCATCTGGGGCCAGGGCAGCAGGGCAGGTTGCAAGCTGGGGGTGAGGGGTGGATTGACAGCCTCAGTCACTTCATCCACCCTTTGCTGCAGTGAGTGGTTGCCTTGGACAGCATTTTAAAGTCATATGTAAAAACAGTACAAGTTATCGTCAGATGTTATCTACATGTCACTCATAGAGATGATGGGTCCAGGAAATGATTTCCTTTCTTTTTTCTTCCTTTCAGATGATTTGGTGTCTTAAATACAAGCAAATGAAAACTACTTCACTTAACACATTTGCTTCCCTTTTGCAATGGCTGTCAGAGTTTAGAGCCAAACACATTGCTCAAATATCATCCTCTGTCCGATAACGCCCATCTTTTCTGTTTGGTGTCCTAATGACTCTTGAACTGAAAATAGGATGGCCTTTGTCCACAGTCATACTAGAGTTCCAATTTAAGCTCTTCTTCTTCCTACTTACAGGAAGCTACATGACCACTTGTCAATTCACTTGACTTCTATGTGCCTCACTTTGCTTATGTACAAAATAGATAAACATAATCCTTTCATCAAATTGTGAAAATTAAATGAAAATCTATTTTTTATCCTTCAAGATTAGTTTATTTCTTTAAGATGGACCACTCTGAGTTTTTAATCCTTAAATACTTTGCTGAGTTTAAATCTGTTTATGGTGAGTTGCTGACTGGAAAAAGTGCATCTTTGCAGCTAGAGCTTAAAGGCCCTTCATACAGAGGAGGAAGAAAGCCACTGGGAAGTCAGAAAGTTGTTTATGGTTTTCTGAATAATTTAAAAATTAAACTTTCTTTTGGTGAAGAAAATGGCAGCCCACTCCAGTATTCTTGCCTGGGAAATCCCATTGACAGATGAGCCAGGCAGGCTATAATCCATGGGGTTGCAAAAGTCGGACAAGATTTAGCAACTAAGCCACTACCACCATACTTATTTGTAGCAGAACATGGTTTTAGAACCTGTTCTGCGTACAGCTCCAAGAAGCCAGTGCCAATTGATTGGAGTTGAATGAGAACTAAATTCACTTGGCATCTCTGTGTTTGTCACTTAAAAACATGGGCATATTTTTATGAATTTTTTTTCTGAAGTAAGAAAGTAATCCATGTGGCTTCTTCCATACTTTCTCATCTGATTTACCCTATAATTTAGAAGTAGTATAGAAATAATTTTCAAAATGGAAAAATCAAGATTGTCTCTGACCATAGAACAGATTTTTAAAAAGCAGATATAAGAGACCCAAGGCAAGCAGGACAATTAATCCTAGGTTATAATCTCAGTGTTATTATCAATCTCTTGACTAACAAGTAGGAAGTACAATTCAGTTTACCAAAGGATTATTTTTGTAACAAAAATAGAGATGGTTTAAAGATTCAATACATAGACTTTTAAATTCATACTATTGGCATTGGGTCCTGCTTTGCACTAACAGTCAGACTCTGGGGAAACTAATTTCTTTATTTCAGTTTTCTCACCTATAAAGTGAGATCTTGAATTCTCTATCTCAGTTTCTTCATCTGTAAAATGTGACCAGTAATGATACCTCACTAACACAAGCTGGAATCAAGACTGCCGGGAGAAATATCAATAACCTCAGATATGCAGATGACACCACCCTTATGGCAGAACGTGAAGAGGAACTAAAAAGCCTCTTGATGAAAGTGAAAGAGAAGAGTGAAAAAGTTGGCTTAAAGTTCAACATTCAGAAAATGAAGATCATGGCATCCGGTCCCATCACTTCATGGGAAATAGATGGGGAAACAGTGGAAACAGTGTCAGACTTTATTTTTTGGGCTCCAAAATCACTGCAGATGGTGACTGCAGCCATGAAATTAAAAGACACTTACTCCTTGGAAGGAAAGTTATGTCCAACCTAGATAGCATATTCAAAAGCAGAGACATTACTTTGCCGACTAAGGTCCGTCTAGTCAAGCCTATTGTTTTTCCTTTGGTCATGTATGGATGTGAGAGTTGGACTGTGAAAAAGGCTGAGTGCCGAAGAATTGATGCTTTTGAACTGTGGTGTTGGAGAAGACTCTTGAGAGTCCCTTGGACTGCAAGGAGATCCAACCAGTC
>SJYT01043604.1:0-76153 GCA_006410635.1 Cephalophus harveyi
GATTGGGGGCGGGAGGAGAAGGGGACGACCGAGGACGAGATGGCTGGATGGCATCACGGACTCGATGGATGTGAGTCTGAGTGATCTCCGAGAGATGGTGATGAACAGGGAGGCCTGGCGTGCTGCAATTCATGGGGTCGCAAAGAGTCGGACACGACTGAGGGACTGAACTGAACTGAACTGAAGCATTTTTTAGGCATTTATATCTATTCTATATAATAGGTTGCATCTGCTAATCCCAAACTAATAATCCCCTACACCCCTGCCCCTTGGCAATCACAAGTCTGTTCCTGGTGTCTGTGAGTCTGTTTCTATTTCATGGGTGAGTTCACCTGTGTCCTATTTTAGATTCCATATTTAAGTGACGTCATATAGTATTTGTCTTTCTGATTACTTTGCTTAGTATGATAATCTCCAGGCCCACCGATGTTGCTGCAGATGGCACTGCTTCCTTCTTTTTATGGCTGTGTAGTATGCCATGGTATATATGTGCCGCATCTTCTTTATCCTTGCATCTCTTGATGGACACTTCGGTTGTTTCTGTGTCTTGGCTATTGTGAATCATGCTGCAATGAACGTAGGAGTGCATGTATCTTTTTGATAAAATTCTATAATTTGTGATCAATAATTACATGTCAGAAAATGAAAATTGTTGATGTTAGCAGTTGTAACATTACTATTCAGTGGAACCATAAGAGACTGCAATTATTAACTACCTTTCAACCTATAAAGTGAAAATTTTACATGGTTTAACTCCATGTTCTCCACAGTTGTCCCCTGAATATATGATCCAGTGCATTTGGTATAGGTTTCTGAGTAAGCTGGAGAAAGCTGTAGATACTAACAACTAACAAAATTGTCCAACTTCACAATGAATTAAAGTTGAAAAATTATTTCCTTAAAAAAAGACATTTGAAAAAAAAGAAAAAGCATTGAACTGATGAGCAGATTTTAACTGTTCAGCTGTGTTATCATGGTTCTTCTCAATACATTACAACACGCAACTTTCTAAGTGAATGCAGCTAAATACTTGTATTTTTCTCATTTAGTGCTTCTGGAGGAAAATAACAAGCAGGGCCAGTGGTGCAGTGGCTAACTGCAGATTGGAAGATTCCAGGCTGGCCTCCTGGCTGACTTGAGGTTCCCCTCGCTGCTCTGGTGGGGGGTTGGGTGGTGTGTTATTCACAACCCACCTGACTCTCCCTTATTGGCTTCCCTGGTGGCTCAGATGGTAAAGCGTCTGCCTGCAATGTGGGAGACCTGAGTTCGATCCCTGGGAAAGGAAGATTCCCTGTTGAAGGAAGTGGCAACCCACTCCAGGACTCTTGCCTGTAAAATCCCATAGTCAGAGGAGCCTGGTAGTCCATGGGGTCTCAAAGAGTTGGACACAACTGAACAACTTCACATGATTCACATGGAGGAAAATGAAATCTCTCCTCTTCTGCCCCCTGCTGGCCACTTCATTTTCCTGCTTTGCCAGTTATTAATAGAATCTCAGTGGTCTTATGAAGACTTTGCTTTTCCAAAAGGAAAAATATTTGGTTCCTTGACTTAAAGGACTTGCTCCTTTTCAGGATGCCAGACCAGCGGTGAATTGGTGGGAAAACTAGAGTTGGTGTACATACCTGTTGTGCAGTAAACCCAGGAGGAAACAGACCATCAGGAATTAGCTGTTCCTCTTTGGAGCTCAAGTCAGTGTCTGGTGGGAGAGATCGAGACAATTACTTAATGCAAGGCCACAAGCAAAAGAATAAAAAGAAGAGATGTGTGTTTGGAATGGATTCATTCAGAATGTAGCCAGCAGGCCCTGAGCTTTCTCCTGGAACGCTGGGGTTGCCTTATGTCATAAGCTTGGGTTTTTTTCCCTCTTGATGGTAAGACCTTGTCTTCAACTTCCCTGCTATTCTTTGCACTGGGTCGGGACACTCAGCAAAGGCTAGTTGGTTCCCAGTAAGGGTGCCTTGGAACAATCTCTGTCCCCAGAAAATAGACGTGCCAGCGAGGCTGGCAAGAGCAAAAACAAAGCTATTCTTCAGACAAGAGCATGTCAACAAAGTGAGGCTGTGTTTCTGACATGGAATAGTCTGGGGAATTGCTAAAATGTTTGGAAATAAAATATACTTTTTGTTTGGTGGCTCAGATGGTAAAGAATCTGCCTGCGGTGCAGGAGACCTGGGTTCAGTCACTGGGATAGGAAGATCCCCTGGAGAAGGAAATGGCAACCCACTCCAGTATTCTTGCCTAGAGAATTCCATGGACAGAGGAGCCTGGCGGGCTACAGTCCATGGGGTAGCAAAGAGTGGACACACCTGAGTGACTAACACTTTTACTTTCTCTAGAGATGGTTCAGTATTTCCCGATGAGGGTGCTGTTGATGTGCTGGATGAAACAGTTCTGTATCGTAGGGAACATGCTTGCGTGCGTGCTGCATCCTAAGTGGTTTCAGTCATGTCCAACTCTTTGCAACCCTATTGTATATGGTCTGCCAGGCTCCTCTATCCATGGGATTCTCCAGGCAAGAATAATATAGAGGGTTGCCGTACCCTCCTCCACGGGATCTTTCCAATCCAGGGACCAAACCTGGGTCTCTTATGTCTCCTGCATTGGTAGGCAGGTTCTTTACAACTGGCACCACCTGGAAAGTCCTGGGTCCTAAGCACCAAACGTCAGTAATTCTTTCCAGTTACTGTGAAAATAGAAAATGCTGTATCCCCTCCCCATTTCCAAAATCACTCCTGGGACTAGTGCTGGCCTTAGTTAAGAACCATTAAATCCTCTCATTTTTATCAGTTTTATCATTTTTATCAGAGAAGGGAAGGAACTTGCCTAAGTCACAGATAAGACATATAGAAAACATTCAGAGGAGATTTATTGAAAATCAATTACCCAAAGCTCAGGCATTCTACCAGAACCTGGCTGGGGCTGGGGACAGCAGAGAGAACACTATAAAAAAAAAACCTGATCTCTTTTCACAAAAGAGGAGAGAAAGAGAGTGAAAGAGCTAATATTTATTGGGAACCTATTGCATTCTGGCACTCTCTAAGCCTTTTTACATTATCTCTGCAACAACTCTGAGGAAACAGAGGCACAGGTTAAGCGTGGAGGCATAATTTGAACTTGGGTTTTCCTGACTCCAAAATCATTATCTTTTCACAGTTACCTTTCCAATGTATGTGTAATCATAAAAACTAGTGTTTTAAAAAATTATCCAGAAATTGAAAAAAGGTAAAAGATAACCATGTGTTCTTTCAAAGTCATACAAGAGGACTACCTGATAAGCCCCCTGGGGTCCTCTGGTTCTCTTGGCAAATAGTATGTGTAACCATAAAAACTAGTGTTTTAAAAAATTATCCAGAAATTGAAAAAAGGTAAAAGATAACCATGTGTTCTTTCAAAGTCATACAAGAGGACTACCTGATAAGCCCCCTGGGGTCCTCTGGTTCTCTTGGCAAATGTGACTGTGTTTATTTACTATTTGCTGTTGTTTACAGGCCAGACTCTGTGAATTTAGAGGTTAAGTAATGTAAAATTGCTGCTGCTGCTGCTGCTTCTAAGTCACTTCAGTCATGTCTGACTCTGTGTGACCCCATAGACGGCAGCCCACCAGGCTCCCCTGTCCCTGGGACTCTCCAGGCAAGAACACTGGAATGGGTTGCCATTTCCTTCTCCAAAGCATGAGAGTGAAAAGTGAAAGTGAAGTCACTCAGTCGTGTCCAACTCTTAGCGACCCCATGGACTGCAGCCTACCAGGCTCCTCTGTCCATGGGATTTTCCAGGCAAGAGTACTGGAGTGGGGTGCCATTGCCTTCTCCGATATAAAATTGAGAAGGTGCAAATTATTTCTGTCTGGTAAATATGTAAATGCTGTCTGTCCAGTTGAGACAATGGCCACAAAGGTTGTGGATTTATTGCCCTGTAAGACATTAACCACATGTGTGGCAATCTTATTCCAACCGTTTTTTCTCGCACTGAATTATATGTATATCAGCTTCTCATAACCTCCTTTGAATCAGCTGTCATTCTTTTGGTTCCTTCAATAATGGTTTAATATTAAATCTTTGACACAGGCTCACTATATAGTTGTATGAGAGTCGTTTTTTCTTTTTCTTTTTTAAGCTCTTTTGGAATTATATTTAGACAGTAGCTTGAACCAATAAGGGATTGACTGCTGTAATGTAAGAGTAAAACTCTAGGTACTGTGTGTGCTAAGTCGCTTCAGTCGTGTCCAACTCCTAGCGACGCTATGGACTGTAGCCCGCCAGGCTCCTCCGTCCATGGGATTCCCCAGGGAGGAATACTGGGTGGGTTGCCGTTTCCTTCTCCAGGGGAACTTCCCGACCCAGGGATCGAACCCAGGTCTCCCGCGTTGCGGGCAGACGCTTTAACCTCTGAACCACCTGGGTTATTACCTGTGCTATGGGAACATACAAAGGATGAGAAGAGTGAGCCCTGGGGAATCAAAGGAATTCTTGAATTCTTGGCCTTCGAGGAAGGATAATATTTGAAAAGGCAGAGGAGGGAGGGCTTTCTAGAAGGGAGTGCAGCATGAAGAAAAGAAGGAAAAAGTCAAGGGTTTTTGTAGAGGCTACAATTAAAGGAGAGGCACCTAGTTTGGTCTTTTTCCTCAGGTCACGCTCCTGACCTTATAGGATCCAGAATGTGAAGATTAAAAAAAAAAATAGACCATTGTAGAAGTTCAGTAAGGGCAGGAATTTCAGCTATTTTTGTCAACAGTGTACTCTCAGAGTTTGGACATATTAAGTCAACAGTGACTGTTTGTTGAATGACTACATTGATCAAAAGAAAAGAATATGATTAGCTTCAATTAACTGACCACTTACTATGTGCCCGGCATTATGCCAGGCTTTTTTAAAAATTTTCTCTTGGAATACTGTTGATGTAATTACAGTTCATTTCAGGTGTACAACAGAGTGATTCAGTTACACATACACATATACCTATTCTTTTTCAGATTCTTTTCCCATATAGTTTATCACAGGATATTGAGTAGCATTCCCTGTGCCGTAGAATAGGTCCTTGTTGAGTATCTATTTTATATGCAGTCGCTCAGTCGTGTCCGACTCTTTGCGACCCCATGAATCGCAGCACGCCAGACCTCCCTGTTCATCAGCATCTCCTGGAGTTCACTCAGACTCACGTCCATCGAGTCCATGATGCTATCCAGCCATCTCATCCTCGGTCGTCCCCTTCTCCTCCTGCCCCCAATCCCTCCCAGCATCAGAGTCTTTTTCAATGAGTCAACTCTTCGCATGAGGTGGCCAAAGTACTGGAGTCTCAGCTTCAGCATCATTCCTTCCAAAGAAATCCCAGGGCTGATCTCCTTCAGAATGGACTGGTTGGATCTCCTTGCAGTCCAAGGGACTCTCAAGAGTCTTCTCCAACACCACACTTCAAAAGCATTAATTCTTCGGCGCTCAGCCTTCTTCACAGTCCAACTCTCACATCCATATATGACCACAGGAAAAACCATAGCCTTGACTAGACGGTCGCAAAGAGTCGGACACGACTGAGCGACTGAACTGAACTGATGCAGTAGTGTGTATATGTTAATCCCACTTCCTAATTTATCCTTCCTCCACACTTTTCCCCTTTGGTAACCATACATTTGTTTTCTAAGTCTGTGAGTCTGTTTCTGTTTTATAAATGTTCAGTTGTACCATTTTTTTTCGATCCCACATGGGAATGATATCATATGGTGTTTGTCTTCCTCTGTCTGACTTACTTCACTAGGTCCATCCATGTTGCTACAAATGGTATCATTTTAATCTTTTTTTTTTGGCTGAGTAATATTCCATTGCATGTATGGACCATAGCTTTTTTTATCCATTCATCTGTAGATGGAAATTTAGGTTGTTTCCATGTCCTGGCAATTGTAAATAGTGATGCGGTGAACATTAGGATGCATGTAGCTCTTCAAATTATGGTTTTCTCTGGATATATGCCCAGGAGTGGGATTAACGGATCATATGGTAGCTCTATTTTTTATTTTTTTAAAGAACCTCCATACCGTTCTCCATAGTGCCTGTACCAATTTACATTACCACCAAGAGTGTAGGCAGGTTCCATTTTCTCCACACCCTCTCCAGCATTTGTTATTTGTAGACTTTTTGAGATGGCCATTCTGACTGGTGTGAGGTGATACTTCATTGTAGTTTCGATTTGCCTTTCTCTAGTAATTAGCAATCTTAATCTTTTCATGTGCCTGTTGGCTATCTGTATATCTTCTTTGGAAAATGTCTATTTAGACCTTCTGCCTATGTTCTTTATTAGGTTGCTTGCTTTTTTTATATTGAGCTGCATGAGCTGTTTGTATATTTGAGAGAGTAATCTCTTGTTGATCCCATGGTTTGCAAACATCTTCTCCCATTCTGTGGGTTGTCTTTTCATTTTGTTTATAGTTTCCTTTGCTGTGCAAAAGATTTAATGCTTAATCAGGTCCCATTTGTTTATTTTTATTTTTATTTTCATTACTCTAGAGAGTGAATCAAAAAAGGTATTGATGCAATCTTTGTCAAAGGGTGTTCTGCTTTTCCTCTAAGAGTTTTATAGTATCCAGTCTTACGTTTAGGTCTTTAATCCATTTTGAGTTTATTTTTGTGTGTAGTGTTAAAGAGTGTTCTTATTTCATTCTTTTACATGTAGCTGTCTACATGCCAAGCTCTTTACATACATAATTTCTTCAGATCCTTACGCTGATGATATGAAACAGATTTTCATGTTTTCAGATTAGGTCTGGCCTATGGCAAAATTGTTACATGAATGATTTTTATCTTCAGAACTCCTTGACCCCTTCCTGAAGGATCCATAATCCAAGATTTATGATTATTCTTCCCACTGCCCAAACTGTCTTCCTCCCATCCCAAACCTGGTGGTGTCAGTATTAATGGAATAAACTGGTCCTATGATATGCTTAAGAGAGTCCCAGAGGGATTGTTGGGTAACCTGGGCCCATGTGCAGTAAATACTTGCTGAATTTTGATAATCTGATAATGAAATCTTAATAATTTTGAAGCTGCAGGCAACAATCACTGGTATCCTTGGTTTTCTTATCCACAGGGAGCCCTCATGTTGTGCTAGAAATTTCAAACTAGAAGGGAAGGAAACGGTTTCTGCCTCCACCCCTGCCCCATGTGGGAAGAGAACTCTGGATCCCTTTTGCAGGGACTGCCTCTTTCTGGATATTAGGATGGTGTGTCAGACATAGAGATACATTGCTCAGATTCCCTCTTCAAGAAAGGGCTCATTGTGCAGCTGTGAGGAGGGGGGTTAACCCATAGCCTCCACTGTTACCTGGTTCCGATTGGCCTCAACTCTTAAGCTGAGATGGTGGTCTTCTTGGGGTGGCCCCATCCAGTGACTGTGCAAGACTGTGACACAGGTCCCATCCTTTTCTGCCTAACACAGGCCTCTTCTCACCTGTTCAGAGCTCCCGGCTGGGCTGACAGAGACTTTGTCAGATGGATGTCATGGTCTGGCAGCTCCCTTTCCCTAATCCCATTTCCTTCTTTTTCCTTTCACAAGTGTTAATCCCAGTAAGCCTTTTACACTCCTAAATCTGTCTCAGCATCTGTATTTTGGAGGGCCCAGATGACACAGATGGGATGCTGTTAGCTCCAAGAAACCTTTCATCTGTGAAGGGAGTGGCTATTTTAAAACTGGATTTGAGCCACTACCAGCAGAATATATAATCACCCTGGATGCTCGAGTCCAAGGAGTACTTCCAGTCTGGCACATGAATCAAATAAGCATTATTTCTTGCTATTCTTTTCGGCATTGTGTCTTGCTATTATATAACATGACTTGAATGTTTCTATTGTCTGTCTCAATGAGTGATTTGTTCAATTAATTAAGAGTGTGACTGAGGACAAGGTCATTATGTCCATTTCCATTCTGCTGGTTAGTTTCAGTCAAGTTGCCTGTTATGGATGGACTGTTATCTGGTCATATATGGACTCTGTAAACCCCTTACCCAAGCTGAATCATGACTTAGGCTAGTAATTTCTCAACCTCCTAGTAGACCGTCACCCTTCCCGAGAGTCACTTATAAAAAGCTCTATATTTTAGCGTTGGGTGAGAAAGTCTTAATGTGGTTGGTGACCAGTACTTGTGGGCACAAATGGAAGGGCATAGTTTTTGCCTTTTGGGGTATGGAAGCATCCCCTAATTCCTTGTTAGAAATGCTTGTGTTCACACTCAGTCACTCAGTCATGTCTGACTCTTTGCAACCCAATGAACTGTAGCCCACCAGGCTCCTCTGTCCATGGAATTCTCCAGGCAAGAATACTGGCGTGGGTTGCCATTCCCTCCTCCAGGGGAATCTTCCTGACCCAGAGGATGGACCTGTGTTTCCTGCATCTCCTGCACTGGCAAGTGGATTCTTTACCCCTGAGCACCTGGGAAGCCCCATTAGACGAGCAGTACGCCTCAAATTATCCATTCACCCATCAGGTATTTGTTGACCGAGAGGGCTGCTACTTGCTCTCCACTTGATCTGACCCTCAGCTATGTCCCTAGTGTCACATTTTGGGGCAATCTACCTGCAACTTCTTCAGTAGTAACTACCAGGCAGACATCCCTGAGGGTCTCAAGCATTACTTATTCCTGTTCCATCTGTCCTCCGTGTCAGAAACATCAAGCCTCGATCTGTGTCGTGGTGTCAGTCGGCGTAGGAGCTCTAGGAACACACAGTCTTGGGTTCCAACCTGGGTTCTCCCACTTGCTCGCTGTGTGGTCTTGGTAAGTTTACCTAACCTCTCTGAGTCTTAGTTTATACCTTTAAAAATAGGATAATAATACCTATCATACAGATCTATTATGAAGATTCTAGGAAATAATATTTATAAGGCACTTGTCTAATACTCATTGATATTTACTCTATTTATGACAGCAAAATAACATTCTTTAATGTCTGGCTCCTATACAGCTGGTGTTTGTACTGCTGCAAAATATACTCCCATTGTAACTACCTTCCTGGGTAAGTGGATTACCGCACAATCCCACATTTGAACAAATATGTTTTTGAACCCCTCCTTTATTTGATTACCAAGTTGTTCCTGAGTTTGTTTAAGTCTAATCACCTTAAATATAAAAATAACAGATGCAACTTGACTGTAATATAGTAGTTCGGATTCAGGTGTCAATGACATGTTTGAACTGAGGGAATGTGATTAAATATTACCTCTCTGTTCCTAAATGATTGGTAGATGTTTGAGGAGAGGGAATGAGGTGGCATCATTATTTTTTGTGTGTATGATCTGGTCAGTTTTTGCTCTTAATTGTTTTTCCCTTTATTTATTAATTGAAGTAAGTTAAGAATCCCATGTACAGAGAGTTGATTTACATTGTGTTAGTTTCAGGCGTATAGCTAAATGGTTCAGTTATACATGTGTTTGTGTGTGTATATATATATATATAAAAATTTATTCTTTTCAGATTCTGATTCATTATTTTTCAAAAATCCTTTAGTAGCATGTCTTCTAAAGCAGCTTGCTACATCACAGACAGAATTACTCTACATCAAATACTTGCCCTATATATTTTGCATTATATACTAGATGTGTTCACCATTGATGGATGGTCAGGTGAACTTTTGTAAAATGAATCCTTATGCCATGTACTTACATCATCTTCTGAGAGATGCTAACATCAGTGGTTGTTACTCTTCTATTTTAGTTTTTTTGGTCATCTTTCCTCATCTCTCTACCCCTTCCTATCTTCCATAGTAAAAAGTCAATAATTCACTCAACTGTGATATTTATTGTTCACCTACAAGTTGTAATGGTGTTTTATTTTGTTAATTTACAACTCCTACCATAAATATGTAATGTAAGCACAATACAGGAATATTGTTTAAGGGAATCCTATTGTAAAGCCAGCATCGCCCCTGATTGGTTTAATATTAGTTCAGCTTTGGTTTTGAATGGGTCTTTTCTCACCAGGCTGCTAGGTGAACTGCATCATACCTTTGGTATTTTTGAAGCCCTGACCTTACTATCTCAGTGAATATAGGCTGTCCTGGCAGTGCTTGAGCCGACCACCAAAAATGTGGTAGATCTGAAATGGAAGTGAATAACCAGAGTGGGGAACAGTCAACTCAGATCTTAGTATCAAAAGATAAGATCACCCGCAACAGGGGCCTCAGATCATAGATTTCAATCCTCTGCCCTCTCTCCACTCCTGTGGGCCAGGAGCTAACAATGAAGTCACTGCCCCAAAGTAATATTCTTATTTACACAAGGATTTTATACAAGGTTATTTCTCAAAACTAGATTCCCTGGTGCTTTCTGGGCTTCCTAGGTGGCGCCAGTGGTAAAGAATCCTCCTGCCAAAGCAGGAGACACAAGAGACACAGGTTCGATCCTTGAACCAAGAGATCCCCCAGAGTAGGGAATGGCACCCCACTCCAGTATTCTTGCCTGGAAATCCCATGGGCAGAGGAGCCTGGCGGGCTACCGTCCACAGGGTCGCAAAGAGTCGACACAACTGAGCAACTGAGCACATTCTAGTGGTCAGTACTGAGCTTAAAAGTGCATCCTGCTTTTCAGACAGGATTTAAGGTTCAGTCATTCCAGAGGTAATACTATACGTATCAGGTGCTATGGTAGGTACAAAGCAGAACAGGAAAGACATCTCCACCAGCAGCGGAAAATGACAGTGTGGAGCTCTAAGGGTTGGGAATGGTGGTGGGTGCAATGGTGATCTTGTGTGAAGTGGTGGTAGCTGACGCTGCCCTCAGCACCACAGCCCAGGAAGAGGGGTTCATTGTGCAAACCTGGTTGCTCATAGGCTGCCATCTCTTCTTGGGAGGAATCAAAACCGGGGAGTAAAGTACACAGCCTTTGTTACTATTTGTCAAATTCAATTCTTCCATCTCAGGGACAGGAAAACTTGCAATCAGCCCATGATGACAAAAAAGCAGTGGCTGGATATCAGTTAAGCATGAACTAGGAATGGTCACACAAGGACCTGGGATGATTTTTTAAAAAATATTGACCATTTTTATAGTCTTTATTAAATCTGTAGCTATATTTCTTCTGTTTTATCTTTGGCTTTTTGGCCACAAGACATGTGGGATCCTAGCTCCCAGGCCAGGGGAACAATGTCCCCTGAGTTGGAAGGCAAAGTCTTAACTCCTGGACCACCAGGGAAGTCCGTGGGAAAACTTCTTAAAGCAGGCTATAGACTGAATGCCACAATTCCGAGGTCGACTGCCCTGTGCCAGCTCCTCCCACGATGCCAGTCACTCTCTCAGGCATGCAGAAGGGACTATTGGGTTTCCCTGTTGGCTCAGCAGTAAAGAATCTGCCTGCCAGTGTAGAAGACACGCGTTCAATCCCTGCGGAAGGAAATGGTAACCCGCTGCAGTATTTTTGCCTGGGAAATCCCTTGGACAGAGGAGCCCAATGGTGTAGGGTAAGGGAGTTAGAAAAGGCGAGGTTTGGAAAAAGAACGAGACTGGCACTCTGCAGGAACAGATCACCTTTAATGAGGCGAGAAGGGGCAGCAGTCAGATCAGTGAGCTGCTACTGAACTGAACTGAACTGAACACTAACCCAAGAAGAGTAAGTGTATATAGACATATATGTGGAAATCTACTGTCTTAAGGGGGCCTGTTCTTCTCCAAGGTTGTTTGGGTTAGTTATCTCTTAAAAGGCTGGGGCAAGGAATTCTGGAGATCGGCCAGAGGCTGGACCGGCTGGGAGCTGGGCATAATCAACCTTAATATCCATTTTTTTTTCTTCCGCTGAGAGAGTTCTTTGTTTTGTATAGAATGGTGGGGAGGACCTGAAGGGGAGTTTTAACTCCAGGCTATTTTGAGCTGTGTAACTTTCCTTCAGATGGGGTGCAGGCCATGTGCTCACCCAGAGTCGGACACAACTGAGCACTCATTCGCACCAGTACTCACAAGGGGACATTAATTCAAGGCAGAATAAGCCCCAGCTTTTAACAAGCCCTGGCTATGGGGTCAGGATCCTAGCACAATATTGTCCTCTCACCTGCCAGGCTCTTCCCACATGCTCTGCACATCTCCATTTCCTCCCTAACCTACAAGATCCACCCCAAGTCCTGCTGTCTCCTGGAATAAGTCTCTGATCTCGCCAGCCCAGTGTGTGCTGGACGTTCTTTCAGGGTTCCACATAAAGCGTCCCATTGAATCCCTTCAGTGACCCTTGCATGTGAGCTTGCTAAGTCGGTTCAGTGCGACCCTATGGACTGTAGCCTGCCAGTTTCCTCTGGGATTCCATGGGATTCCAGTCCATGGGATTCTCCAGGCGAGAATCCCAGAGTGGGTTGCCAGGCGGTCCTCTAGGGGATCTTCCTGATGCAGGGATCAAACCCTGGTCTCTTATGTCTCCTGCATTGGCATGGGTATGTCACTGGTTCTTTACCACTAGTGCCACCTGGGAAGCCTACAGCGACCACAGGCAGGTGTAACTATCCTGCTAACGCTCAGAGGATAACTCTCAGCGATCTGAAATCTGTCTTCATAGCTTCAAAATGGCAGAGATCGGAAGGAAGCTCAAGTCTCCATGATGCCAAAGCCTGTGTTCTTAGTTACTTTTTTTCTCTCTCTCTTGTTATTAAACAGCAAAGCCAGCAGAGGTCCACCCCCCACACTCCCAAAACACCTTTATTGCACTAAAAACAGAATTTATAAACAAACACTTGGGCGAGGATGTCTTCAAGATGTACCCACAATCAGCTTCACCAGAGATACCAAACAGTGTGGGGGCCTAGAAAATGGGGGTCCCCAGAAGGAAAGCGGAGCTTTCAGGAGAGTTATCTGGGTCAGAAAAGGGGGTGGGAAGTCCCAGTGAGCATCTAAGTCCATGCGGGGCTCTCTGTCCACCTTCTCCGCCCTCAGGCCTCGCCCAGGTGGTCCCAGGAGCAGGGGGCCTGAGGGAGCAGGCCAGGACTGAGGCTGGAGGGCGCACAGCCAGGGACCCCAGTGCCGAGGGCCTTCGTTCTCAGGTTCAAGGGCGTGGGTATGTCTCACCAGGTGTGCCAAAGGGAACGCGTGCTCCCCTCTGCAGTTCTTTCCTCCCTCCGCCATGTGATCTGGAAAGCCAGAGCTGGGAGGGACACCCTCTGGACTAGGAGGGGGCACCCCAGGACCCCCACAGACCAGCATGGTCCATCCTCACCCCGCAGGCAGCCCAGGAGAGCCGAAGGGAGGTGCTGGCCTGGCCTGGCCCTGCTTTAGACCGTGTTGTTTGTGTCCGGCTGGGCCGGTGGCTGTTGCTCAGTCACCCAGTCGTGTCTGACTCTTTGCGACCCCATGGACAGCAGTAGCCAGGCTTCCCTGTCCTTACGGCGGAGCCGGAACCACCACAAAAGTCAGTCAAGGACCCACACACTGATGTGACAGTCAAGACAGCTGTCTTAGCAGCCTGAAAAGCCACAAGCCGTGGACAAGCACCCCTTGTCCCATCCAGCCTAGCGCAAGCCTATGGACCCAGGTGGAGTGAAAGCCGAGGCCGTCAGTCCCTGAGCTGCACTTCCTGGGTTCAGCTGCCGAGGTGGGTGCTGGATGCTCAGGAGAGGGCGGGGACAGGGAGGAGCAGGGCCCACCAGCTAGTGCCGCTCTCTGGGCACCATCTGAGCCAGTCTTCCAGAGGAGGCGGGCCTGGATGCCCACTGGGGCTGCAGGGTCCCCAGAAAAGAGGGCCTTGGAGGAAAGCGGCCGCCAGAAGGGCTGTTTCACTCGAGGGGCAGAGCCATCAGCCCCTGTCTTCATCCTCCGGGACTTCCTCCTGGGCTGTGGGTCTTTGCCAGGCAGCTCAGATGTGGCACCCTCCTCCCTCTGACTGGCTCTCACCTCCGGAGCCTGGGAGGGCTGAGGGCTGCCCAGAGACCACTTAACCCCGGAGTGGGGGTCCTCCTGCAGCCCCATGGGGCGCCGTGGGCAGAACGGGGACCTAGCACCGCTCTCTGGGGGGGCGTCTGGCAGAGGGTACTCACAGCGCCGCAGAGAAGATCCGGCTGGGCCCCAGGACAGGCAGCCTCTGGGTGTGTGATCGGACTCTGCTGCCTCCTGGCCCAGGTTCGAGAACTCCGGAAGGGGTGAGCAGCGGCGGTGAGGGCAAGGAACTTGGGGTCCAGAGGGACTCAGCCCAGCAAGCTGGCCCTTTCTTTTCCCCCAGCAGCCCCCTTACTTCTCTTCCATTAAAAGTAACCCCTGGAAAAGAGTATGACCCAGGATACCCCCAACAAGAGCCTCAGCATCAGAGCTTCCCTGCAGGATCCGGAGGGGAGCGGGGCCTCTACAAGAAGGGCAGCGGTGGAGGTCAGGGGCAGCTCCTTCTTCCCCAGCAGCGTGTCCCGCTTGAGACTGCTGCCCTTGTTCTCCACCTTGATCCTGAACGCCAGCTTCCTCACACTGACTGGCCCCAGGCCGTCAAAGAAGTCCTCGCTGAACACGAGGAGGCAGCAGTTCTTGACGTTGGTGCTGCGCTGCTTCTGCAGCTTGCTGGGCACCAGGCACAGACCCACACAGCAGCCGACGTTGCAGGCATCGCTCTGCCAGTCAAAGAGGCCCTTTCTTAAAAAAAAAAAAAAAAATATTGCACTAAAAACAGAATTTATAAACAAACACTTGGGAGAGGATGTCTTCAAGATGTACCCACAATCAGCTTCACCAGAGATACCAAACAGTGTGGGGGCCTAGAAAATGGGGGTCCCCAGAAGGAAAGCGGAGCTTTCAGGAGAGTTATCTGGGTCAGAAAAGGGGGTGGGAAGTCCCAGTGAGCATCTAAGTCCATGCGGGGCTCTCTGTCCACCTTCTCCGCCCTCAGGCCTCGCCCAGGTGGTCCCAGGAGCAGGGGGCCTGAGGGAGCAGGCCAGGACTGAGGCTGGAGGGCGCACAGCCAGGGACCCCAGTGCCGAGGGCCTTCGTTCTCAGGTTCAAGGGCGTGGGTATGTCTCACCAGGTGTGCCAAAGGGAACGCGTGCTCCCCTCCGCAGTTCTTTCCTCCCTCCGCCATGTGATCTGGAAAGCCAGAGCTGGGAGGGACACCCTCTGGACTAGGAGGGGGCACCCCAGGACCCCCACAGACCAGCATGGTCCATCCTCACCCCGCAGGCAGCCCAGGAGAGCCGAAGGGAGGTGCTGGCCTGGCCTGGCCCTGCTTTAGACCGTGTTGTTTGTGTCCGGCTGGGCCGGTGGCTGTTGCTCAGTCACCCAGTCGTGTCTGACTCTTTGCGACCCCATGGACAGCAGTAGCCAGGCTTCCCTGTCCTTACGGCGGAGCCGGAACCACCACAAAAGTCAGTCAAGGACCCACACACTGATGTGACAGTCAAGACAGCTGTCTTAGCAGCCTGAAAAGCCACAAGCCGTGGACAAGCACCCCTTGTCCCATCCAGCCTAGCGCAAGCCTATGGACCCAGGTGGAGTGAAAGCCGAGGCCGTCAGTCCCTGAGCTGCACTTCCTGGGTTCAGCTGCCGAGGTGGGTGCTGGATGCTCAGGAGCGGGCGGGGACAGGGAGGAGCAGGGCCCACCAGCTAGTGCCGCTCTCTGGGCACCATCTGAGCCAGTCTTCCAGAGGAGGCGGGCCTGGATGCCCACTGGGGCTGCAGGGTCCCCAGAAAAGAGGGCCTTGGAGGAAAGCGGCCGCCAGAAGGGCTGTCTCACTCGAGGGGCAGAGCCATCAGCCCCTGTCTTCATCCTCCGGGACTTCCTCCTGGGCTGTGGGTCTTTGCCAGGCAGCTCAGATGTGGCACCCTCCTCCCTCTGACTGGCTCTCACCTCCGGAGCCTGGGAGGGCTGAGGGCTGCCCAGAGACCACTTAACCCCGGAGTGGGGGTCCTCCTGCAGCCCCATGGGGCGCCGTGGGCAGAACGGGGACCTAGCACCGCTCTCTGGGGGGGCGTCTGGCAGAGGGTACTCACAGCGCCGCAGAGAAGATCCGGCTGGGCCCCAGGACAGGCAGCCTCTGGGTGTGTGATCGGACTCTGCTGCCTCCTGGCCCAGGTTCGAGAACTCCGGAAGGGGTGAGCAGCGGCGGTGAGGGCAAGGAACTTGGGGTCCAGAGGGACTCAGCCCAGCAAGCTGGCCCTTTCTTTTCCCCCAGCAGCCCCCTTACTTCTCTTCCATTAAAAGTAACCCCTGGAAAAGAGTATGACCCAGGATACCCCCAACAAGAGCCTCAGCATCAGAGCTTCCCTGCAGGATCCGGAGGGGAGCGGGGCCTCTACAAGAAGGGCAGCGGTGGAGGTCAGGGGCAGCTCCTTCTTCCCCAGCAGCGTGTCCCGCTTGAGACTGCTGCCCTTGTTCTCCACCTTGATCCTGAACGCCAGCTTCCTCACACTGACTGGCCCCAGGCCGTCAAAGAAGTCCTCGCTGAACACGAGGAGGAAGCAGTTCTTGACGTTGGTGCTGCGCTGCTTCTGCAGCTTGCTGGGCACCAGGCACAGACCCACACAGCAGCCGACGTTGCAGGCATCGCTCTGCCAGTCAAAGAGGCCCTTTCTTAAAAAAAAAAAAAAAAATTATTTATCTTTGGCTGCATCTGGCCTTAGTTGCCGCCATGTGGTTAAGGCACATGGACTCAGTAGCTGTCGCTCATGGGCTTAGTTGCTCTGTGGCGTATGGGATCTTAGTTTCCCGACCAGAGGTCGAACTGCATCCCTTGCATTGGAAGGCAGATTCTTAAGCACTGGACCACCAGGAAAGTCCCCTTAGGCATTATCTGCATGATACTACCTCCTACCATCACCCCTTTGCTGACCAACAGTGGTCTGGACTTGGTCCCATTCAGTTGAGTTATTTTCATGCTAGTAGGATTAAGTTCTTATTGAGTACAGGAAGCATTTCCCCCTTCATTGAAACTTGTTTAAAGGAAGGATGGCATCTTGTACTTCTCTATTTATCTTATGGAACCTAAGAATGGTGAGGTCTACACAGTGATTACACACTTCCTTACTCATTGTGTGGAAAGGAAAGACTACAGGGGTTGAGTTCAGAGAAAAAGGAAAAGGAATTTAAATGTACTGAATACCAGACACCATACTTTAAGGACTTTGTTAATATTTTATCCAACCCCATTTCAACCAACTCTGCGTTTCTGCTTTGTGATAGCTACTATCATCTTTGGCAGAGACAGTTTTTTTTTTGTTTCTGAGGCTAAAAAAATGAAGTGACTCACCAAATTCCATTGAGACACAGAGTCCCTACCACCCCATTCCTTGGTTAGACTCCATTTTTGCCACATGTACCTGGAGTTTGGATTCTAAGCCAGATCTACAGTTAAATCTGGTTCCACAAGGCAGCCCTTTCAAGCCTCCACTATTTTTCTTGAGTTTTTGTTTTGAGGAATTTAAGGTCACAAAGTAGATCGAAAAGAGATGAAGTTGCCAAATTTCAGAAGGTCAGGAACAGTCCTTGGCCTCGCCCAGGGAATAACAGCCCATGTCACAATGAGGGAGGAGGCGAGGTGGTGCCTTGTGGCCAGAAAACTGGACCTGGAGCGGATTTAAAGAAAGGGGCCCTGGGGAGCCAAGCCACCATCAAGAAGAGACTCACTCCCAGTGAGAGTAGAGGAGACAGCACTGTCTCCTGCCAAGATGAAGCTGCTGCTGCTGTGTCTGGGGCTGACCCGAGTCTGTGCCCGGGAGGGAAACTCTGATGTTGTGAGAAGCAACTTCGATATTCCAAAGGTAAGGGCAGGGGAGTAAACTGCAGGCAGATTCTTTACCAACTGAGCTATGAAGGAAGCCCCACACTCACTCAAGGGCAGTGGAGCATAGTGACTTTGGATTTTGGAGGGCATTTTGAAAGATTCTGAAACAGAGTGGCCCTCTGGGAGGAGAGGCGGTCCTTGACATAATAGAGGCTTCAGATCTGGGTCTAAGAAAGGGCAGTGGTGCCATGTTAAAAGGTGACAACGCTTAGGGAACCTCCAACTTACTGGAGGAACAGTGAACAGTGGAAAAAGTCCTAGATATGGTGCCGATCGACCTGAGTCTAATTTCATCTTCATATCATCATGATGAGAGTCCTGGCCCAGAGGACAGGGTTCCAGGAGACAAGGGTTCATGTTGTATTCCTTTCCTCTTTTCTCACCCAATCATTTTATTGATTTATTGCAGATTACAGGGGAGTGGTTTTCCATTCTCTTGGCCTCAGACAACAGGGAAAAGATAGAAGAAAATGGTAGCATGAGGTTTCTTGTGGAGTACATCATTCTCTTGGAAAATTCTTCTTTGTTTATTAAAATGCATACAAAGTAAGTGTGTATTTTTTTGCTTGGGAAAGGAAAAATGGAAGTCTGAATATGGTGTTGGAGCTTTACACACACATGCGTGAACACGCATATATTCTGGGCCTTTACTAAAATCAGGGCCCGTCCTTGATAAAATCCTTGGCACAGATCCAAGGATTGAGGAACCTGAACCTGTGACTTTGCTAGATTTCAGAGATAAGAACTGGGACAGAAATACATTTCAGTGGGAACAGAGGAGGTAAGGGGTAGAGAGGTATCAGATCATTAGTAGTATGGAAAGACAGCCCAGGTCAAGAGCACGGGATTCAGAATCAACTGCCGATCCAGTTCTGATTCTCTTTGGGTCACCAGGAAGATTCACCTCTTTCTTCCTCAGTCTTCTCTGGAGTAAAAGAGGATGATATAATTCTCTCTCGTGTCTTTTTGTGAGGACCAAGCAAGGTGATGTTTGTAAGGCACTATCTGAGAGACTGGCACATGGTCAGAACCCAGCTAATTCTCTAGACAAGTAGCTGTCATAACAGTAAGAGTGGGAAGAGGTGATAGAGGCATAGGGGTAGAAGTAGTGGACTCATTCTCAAAGTACCAAATGAAGTGATAAAGCGCTTTGGAAACTATATCCAAAATGCTCAACAGCTAATCAATGAAATGGGAAACTCAAGTTACAGGTAGAGTGTGAGGGAGCCATCCCTTCAGGATCTCTTGGGCATCAGCTCATTCTGTTTTACAGGGTAAACGGAGTGTGTACTGAGCTTCCTTTGGTTTCTGACAGCACAGGAGAGGATGGCGTGTATACTGTTAGCTGTAAGTATGTTAAAAAAAGTCTAAATTCTACTTCCAGCTGCAAGGAATTTACTCTACTCCAATGTCTTCAGGCTTTGATAAGTTCCTTATATATTTGTTTAGGTAATCTAATGTGGCCATCTAATAGTCAATATCCTGAATTTGGGAGAAATGTGTGTGTCAAAGCCAGTGCCTGGCACACAGTACCATCAGACAGAGAAAGAAGCTTGGTCATATGTTTTTCCTACAACAAAAGGAAGTTGGCAAATAAAAAAGTAAATTGGCAGGACAGTTTCACATTTCTTGCCCACTTTAAAAAAAATCATTTATTTATTTTGGCTGCACTGAGTCTTCATTGTTGCCTTTGGATTTTTTCTAGATTTAGCAACCAGGAGCTATTCTCTATTTATGATGAGCAGGCTTCTTATTGGGCAAAGATTCTGCCTGCAATGCAGGAGACCTGGGTTCGATCTCTGGGTTCGGAAGATTCCCTGGAGGGGAGCGTGGCAACCCGCTCCAGTATTCTTGTCTGGAGAATCCCCTGGCTTCTCATTGTGGTGCCTTCTCTCTTGTTGAGGATCATGGTCTCTAGGGCTCAGGGGCTCAGTAATTGTACCATGCGGGCTCAGTAGCTGGGGCATGTGGGCTCTAGAGTATACGATCTTAGTTTCCCCAAAGCATGTGGAATCTTCTTGGACCCAAGGATTGAACCTGATCCCCTGAATTGGCAGGTGGAATCTTATCCACTTGACCCCCAGGGTAGTTCCATGGCCCACTTTCTGATGATATCTGATAGCCATTGCCAGAGCATATCATTCAGGTTATAGCACTGGGTATATAAGGCCAATGGGGCTTATAGAGAAGACATTTGGCAGAGATGGCCGAGGGAGGTATGTGGGTCCAAGGCGTCATAATAGAGGGGAAGTTACTGCTGCGGCTGAATTTTTCTACCCCTAATGGTCACTCCATCAGTGCTGCTTAGAAATTGCATCTTGAAGCCCAGAGAGATGCAGATGGAAGGCAGTAGACATCACTCTCTATTTCTTCCAGGATTTGTTCTCTGGGAGAGAACAGGTAAAAGGGTTTCCCTTCTTTCCCACAGACCAGAGAAGTTCTGACCCGTGTTCTGTTTTCTCCACAGATGATGGAAATAATAAATTTCGCATACTTCAGGTGGACTATAGTCACCATATTATTTTTTATCTCGAAAATTTCAGCGACTCGTTCCAACTGCTAGAGCTCTACGGTAGAGTATTCTCATGCTGGCGCTCATCTTGGGGTGGGGAGGCCAGGGAAGGAAGGAAGCCTGGAGACAGAGTGGACTTCCCAATCGTACCCTGGGACCTCTCTCCTCATTAAAACAGATGCTCCCCTTTGGTAAAGTCTCTCGGGCTCAGTGATGGGAAGATGATGACTCTCTCACTGTGCCAGAAAGATATCCTAAAGGTGTCACATTCAAGAAAGACTTGTTTCCATCCCTGAGACTTGTGCCTAAGCACTTAATCAGTGCCATTCACTTTCCCACTCGGCCAGAGACCCACCCCTCTCATGAGCCTCCGTCACCAGGCAACAGGACAGAGCAGCTCCTGTCACTCTTCCCACAGCCCGAGAACCAGATACGAGTCCAGAACTCAAGAACGAGTTTGTGGAAATTTGCCAAAAGTATGGAATTGTTAAGGAAAACATCATTGACCTGACCGAAGTGGGTAAGTTGAGCTATCTCTGGCTTTCTCTGCCTGAGAAAGCCATGTTGCTGAGTGGGAATGTTACTGAAGGGAGAAATCCAAGAGAAGTTAATACCCCCATTCGGTCCCCTTTGTCTTAAAATCATCTGGTTTTGTTCTGGGAAATAAACTGGGGCTGGTGTTTGAATGTGCTCTTCTCTGCCTCTACAGATCGCTGCTTCCAGGCGCGAGGGAATGGAGTGGCCTAGGGCTGCAGTTTGGTGAGCTCTGCTGGAGACGGGGTGGCCCAGGGTTCAGTACCTTCCAGAAGCACTAGGGGATTACAGTAGAAGGTTTAAAAGATCACAATAAAAATAATATGGTAGGAAGAGCTTGAAATTTGGAGTTGGAGGACCTGGGTTCAGGATCTACCCCTGCCATGAGCTTTTTAAGCAAATCATATAGCAGTTAAAAGGGAAAAAGTGAGGTCTACCTTATAGAATTACTGTGTGAATATAATGCTGGAGAAAAGGGCTCAGTAATTGATAATGTGGGAAAAAATCAGTAAGAATTACAGTTTTAAATGGGAAAAGCATGTGAGTATGATACTCAAATACATTCTGTGTTTGTGGTCCATCTCTAATCCTGAAAGCCCATCTCACCCTCCAATATATGGAAAGAATTTCTTCCTTCAATCTCTGCATATTCTTAACTTGTAATCTGGGAATAAGCTGTCTGAGCTTCCAGTTGTCTTCCAACCTGGAAAATAGACTCTTGAGTTTCCTTATCTGTTTCCTGCCTCAGATTTATTGTGTGGCTTCATTCAGATAATGTAGGTGAAAGTCTTAGCAACTATGGCTTACACAAAGTCAGCATTTAATAAAAGATTGCTATGGCTTTTGCCAATTTGTCAAAAATACTTTAAAACTTCCAATGCTGAGGATGGCAGAAATAAGCCTGGCATCCTTCATTGCTTCCACTCTTCTTTTCATAGCCTCTGGGGCTGGCAACCCACTCCAGTACTCTTGCCTGGCAAATCCCATGGACGGAGGAGCCTGGTGGGCTGCAGTCCATGGGGTCGCTAGGAGTTGGACATGACAGAGCGACTTCACTTTCACTTTTCACTTTCATGCATTGGAGAAGGAAATGGCAACTCACTCTAGTGTTCTTGCCTGGAGAATCCCAGGGACGGGGGAGCCTGGTGGGCTGCTGTCTCTGGGGTCGCACAGAGTCGGACACGACTGAAGCGACTTAGCAGCAGCAGCAGGGGCGGGTTAAGATGGGATAGACAATAGGAAAAAAACAGGAAAAGAATCATTAAAACTCCCCCTTCCCCTGTTCTGGCAAATAGCATGGGTTAGAATGCAGGTTGATGACTATTTCTTCAGTGTATTTTTAGTAATAGAAATTCTCTTCATCCTCAGTTCAGTCTGAGAAGCACTTAATAAGCTTTCGTGTTCTCATTCTCATTTGCTTATTTAGTGCCACCTCATTTGGCTCCAGAATCTTCTCTTCCATGGTTCCCACATCTTCTTATGACAAGTGCTACGACCTGACTTCCGTCACTATTGCACGGGAAGGCACCGTCTCTGCATCTTCAGGATATTCCCTAATTATCTAGGAAAACTTAGCAGCTCACCGAGAATCAAAGTTTCTTCCAGATTTCCGATTCCCTTTGCCCCATTCAGGACAACAGGACCATGAATAAGACCTTCCTCAACCTGTTCAATAAATGATTTGCCTTGCAGTCACGTGGTTTTTCTTCGTCTATGTGAGAGACACGGGGGTGACAGGAAGAAAATGAGGCCTTGTGACCAGAATCTTCCCCTAGCCTCTCGGAACCTTCCCTGAGTTTCAGGATTTTCCCTCATCTGCAGTAATTCTCTGTCCCGATGAGTGCTACTTGTCTGTTGAGTTGCCCATTTCTTAGTGACCTGATAAACTGTAAGACTTGCCCTGGAAATTGCCGCATCCTAGAATTCTCTTTTTCAGTGGGCGTACTGAGAGAGAGTTGCTGCTGGGGCTGACACAAGCTCAACGTGTTTTAGGACACGGCTTTAGAGCCCAGCTTCTCTAACTCATCCGTCCTCTGAGACTGTCAGCGTCCTTTCTTTCTTTCTCTGGTATGGCAAATGCTTTTATTTTGTAGAAACACATTTATGATATCTAAGTTGAAAATTATCATTGTAAGTTGCTATTAATTTCAAATTCTTCATTTAAAAAAACTTTATTGAAGTATAGTTGATTTACAGTGTTAATTTCTGCTGTACAGCAAAATGATTCAGTCATATATATATACAGATTCTCTTTCATATTCTTTTCCATTGTGGTTTATCACAGGATATTCAATATAGTTCCTTGTGCTATAAGTAAGACATTTGTCCATTCTGTATATAATAGCTTACATCTGCTAATCCCAACTCCCATTCTATCCCTCCCTCATCAATATCCCCCTGGCAACCACAGGTCTGTTTTCTATGTTTATGATTCCATTTCTGTTTCACAGACAGGTTCATTTGTGCCATATTTTAGATTGCACACATAAGTTGTACCATATATCATTTATTTTTCTCTTGGTCAGTGTCTTTTCATACTCTTGGAAAACCTTCAATCACTGCTTTTATTTACTGTGAACATGTTAAGTGAGATTCCATGAAATGTGATCAATATGTATCTTCAGCATTCTATACTTAGTATGGTCAGGAGGCATCAAGGAGGCTAAATGTTATTGGTCTCTTCTTTGGGGAGCTTACAGGCTTTGGAGGAAGGGAAGTTAGATATCCTCCTTCAGTTGTAAGCCTTTGCAAACATCAGCCAATAATAAAAACGATATAAGAGTCACACATGAGTGTTGTGGCAGAGCAGGGTGTGGGTAGCAGTTGTTGTGTGAAAAAAATGACTCACTCCTTACGGACTTAAGATTTATATGAACGAAGAAGGCTTTCTAGGTCTCCTCTCCTCATATTACTCTGCCTTCAGGTCAGAAGAATATCTTAGGTTCAGGCTTATTGGTCTTTACTTAAGTGCTTAGTCTGGTTTGCTGAAATATGACAAAAGTCTATGGAGAAATCCAACCAGTCATGCTGGGATCACTCATTTTTAAAAGATGGCCTTTAAGAGACAGAAGGGTGTGGCCTAGCATATCCTTGGGAATGCTTAGAACATTGACAACAATAGTAATCAATGCACGGGAGGGCCATGTGGGTGATGGGGGATGGCTGTGTCGTGCCACATGTCCAGAAACTACAGCTGATGGGGAAGCACAAAATGACTCTCAGGGGTTCCCAGATCAAGATGACAGAGGAGCTCACACTGAAACCTGACCCTCAGCCCTAAATAATATGCAAATAAAGCACGAAATGTTAAAGACACTCAAAAGCAAGGAGTGAAGATGTCTGCGGATCAGAAACAGAGCAGGCCTTTTCCAAAGAAACAAAAAGATAAAAATCACGGGGAAGATGTGGGTGAAGAGGCCAGAACAGGCTTTATTCATATCCCAGCAATTGTGCGGGAAGGGGAGGGTGGACATCCGTCCAAAGGCTGACTCTCCCACCCATCCCCTACTGACAACCAGTGGGGAAAGAGCTTTTCTAGGTTGAAGGGGAGGTCTACATGCAGAAACAACACAGTCAGCTCTGACAGCCATCTTCAAATTTGTCATCGGTGGTCTGACCAGTGTCATATTGATTATCATTTTAAGTACAGTTAATCTTCAGTTCCAGGATGGGTTTGTTTCTATTTCTTTGAGGTCAGTTCTTGAAATTGTGGCAGCTTATGTCATAGCTACAGTCTGGTCATCCTGTAATTAACTTCTCCAACCTAGTGGGGGTTTTAGTATCTAAAAGACAGCTCACAGGATATAGCTCCGAATATTATCTGCAGTCCTTGAGAAGGAACTAAAGGTCACTGAATATGCTCAGTGACTGCATTATTATTATTTGGTCTCATTTGACTGTTCTCCTTTGTTTCTGCATGTTCTCATTTCTCTGATCAAACGTATTCTTTGACTAAAGCTTTCCACAGATGAAAGGTAGGCAGAGGACATGGGGCAGGGGGCAAGGCCCATAGGGTCCCGCTTCATTTCAGTATGGGTTCAGTGCAGTTCAGTCGCTCAGTCGTGTCCAACTCTTTGCTCCCCCATGAATTGCAGCACGCCAGGCCTCCCTGTCCATCACCATCTCCCGGAGTTCACTCAGACTCATGTGATGCCATCCAGCCATCTCATCCTCTGTCGTCCCCTTCTCCTCCTGCCCCCAATCCCTCCCAGCATCAGAGTCTTTTCCAATGAGTCAACTCTTCACATGAGGTGGCCAAAGTACTGGAGTTTCAGCTTTAGCATCATTTCTTCCAAAGAAATCCTAGGACTAATCTCCTTCAGAATGGACTGGTTGAATCTCGTTAGTAAACTAAAATTAATTTCATAACTTCATAAAAGATTTCCTTATCAGCAACATAAATGTGAATGTTCTTCAACATGTAAAAGGGAATGTATTAGATCTATATGAGCACTGAAGAGCTCAAAAGCAAATTGAAAGGTGAGAAAAGCCAGTTGCTGAATGATATGTGCAGTATGACACCATTTATATAACTTTTAAATAACACACAGAACAATGCAATACATTATTTATGGATTCCTATAAGCATGATCATACAGTGCTTCTTATCATGTGTATACGAATCACTTGCAGATCGTGTTAAACATTAGCAGCCTCTGGTTTAGTGGGTCTGGGGGTGGGGCTTGAGACCGCTCAATCAGAGCCTGCTACTGTTAAACAAGCTCCGAGACGCCAGTGCTGCGCCATCATGGGAGACAGGAGACACAGGGAAAGTGAAACCGTTCTTACTTTCTTCAGTCACGTTGCTCTGTGTGGATGCTGGAACCTCTCAGTTGTACTTCTGAACTCTCATAAAGGTATTCTTGCCCATGAGTGGTTGTTAAAATAGGTGTATCTGTGGGGTTACGTGGGCTGGCACTTCCTATTCTATCATCTTGCTAATGAACCCGAATCAGTTGTGTATCATTTCACAAGACACACAGTGAGAAAGACGCTGAGGTGTTTGTTGTTGTTGTTGTTGTTGTGCGTTTCTTTGTTTAGCCGTGTGGGTTCTCAGTTGCGGCATATGAGCTCTTAGTTGCAGCCTGTGAATCAAGTTCCCTAACTGGGGATCCAGCGTAGGCCCCCCGCACTGGGAGCGTGGAGTCCCACCAGGGAGGTCTCAAAACACTGAACTAGTTTTTATTTTTCTAGAACATCTACTGAAATCAGGGATCAAATGAAAATTATGGTGGAATTGTTACTGGTTTAGGTCCTTGGACTCTTATTCAATAGAAATGTGTAAGAAGCCCCACAGGGAGTTCTGGCAAGGCTTTCTGGGGACTCGTGCTGCAGGAGGGAGTGAGAACAAGGAACAGGTGCCCTAGCTCACTCCTGGAAGGAGGGTGAACTGGTTCCTTACACGGGATAACAACAGTGCTGGGTCTGGGGCTTGAGCAAGAGGGGTGGCTTAGACGGTTCACGGGGCTTGAGTAAGGGGGGTGGCTTAGATGGTTCACGGGGTTCGAGTAAGGGGGGTGGCTTAGACGGTTCACAGGGCTTGAGTAAGAGGGGTGGCTTAGATGGTTCGCGGGGCTCGAGGAAGAGGGGTGGCTTAGACGGTTCGCTGACCCATTTGGCGGCTCTGTGTACCCTGCTTTGGCCTTTAGCACTTCAAAAGCAGCAGGCTTCCGTGGCCTTTTGTGTCTTGCTGTTTATAATTACCCTGACTGTGCGTGCCTGCAGCTGTTTTTAGCTTCATATAGTTTCTTTGAATCCTGTTACTGAAGGAGGCGTTTGTCCAGCTGCAAGGACTGCAGCGAAGGGTCCCAGGTCCCAGCCCAAACCAGAGTCAGCTGTCAGGGGGAGCATCCTTGTCCATTTTGCTCAGGGATGGAGGCCAGCCGCACAGCCACGCTCCATCGAGGATTTCCCATCATGATATTTAAACCCTAAGCTGTGTTTCATTTGCTCCGTGTCACCTTCTACCACCTCAGCGCGCATGAGCTTGTTCCCAGGTCCTGCAATACACTGAGTTGATTTGAGGAGGGGCAGTGGGCTTCCCTGGTAACTCAAACGATAAAGCGTCTGCCTCCAATGCGGGAGACCCGGGTTCAATCCCTGGGTCAGGAAGATCTCCTGGAGAAGGAAATGGCAACCCACTCCAGTATTCCTGTCTGGAAAATCCCATGGATGGAGGAACCTGGTAGGCTACCGTCCATGGGGTCACAAAGTCGGATATGACTGAGCAACTTCACTTCAAGGAAGGGCAGTAAGTCTACTGCAAAGAGCAGCACAGAATAATATTTCAAATGCAGGTAGCATGAGGTGGGATTGCACAGTAGATCATATGTGCCACTTCCTTCCAAGGGTTACGTTTATGTTAGGAAAACTAACAGAGTTAGGAAACTTTGCTGCTATATCAAAGATACAATTAGGAAGCTCTATTCTGTGGAGAAGGAAACGGCAACCCACTCCAGTATTCCTGCCTAGAGAATTCCATGAACAAAGGAGCCTGGTGGGCTGCTGTCCATGGGGTTGCATAGAGTTGGACACGACTGAAGTGACTTAGCATACATGCATGCGTTCTTGGCATGCAGCTGGACAGGAGAAATGGGTCCTACATTCGTTTCCTGTTTCTGCTTCAATAAATAACCACAAATTTAGTGGCTTCAAACAGCACAAGTTTATTTTCTTACCACTTTGGAGGTCAGAAGTCTGACATGGGGATCCTTGGGCCAAAACCAAGTAAGCCTGGTATCTATAAATTTATTCAGATTAGCTTTCTTAGAGTTTTAAAGTACCTTCCTCAGTGATCGTCTGGTGTATTCTTGGTTGTTAATTCCTATCTATTGATTGATAATTCACAGTTTTTTTGTTTATCTCTTTTGTGTTTTCAACCATTAGTTATTATCATGAGTATAGAGAGATGTTACTGATTTTTGTAAGAAGATCTCTCTAGCAACCTTGATGAAATTTTTCCTTAGGTATAATAAAATTAGTCCTAACACTGTGGATTCTGTTGGTTTTACAGGTACTTATATATGATTTGGAGAAGGAAATGGCAATCCACTCCAGTATTCTTGCCTGGAGAATCCCATGGACGGAGAAGCCTAGTAGGTTACAGTCCACGGGGTCGCAAAGAATCGGACACGACTGAGCGACTTCACTTTCACTTTTCTCTTTCATGCATTGGAGAAGGAAATGGCAACCCACTCCAGTATTCTTGCCTGGAGAACCCCAGGGACGGGAGAGCCTGGTGGGCTGCCGTCTATGGGGTCACACAGAGTCGGACACAACTGGAGTGACTTAGCAGCAGCAGCAGCAGCAGCAGCAGCAGCATGTCAATGTATCTCTTCCAATCCTTACACCTCTCTCTCTTTTCTTACTCCTCATTTTTTATCCAGAATCTCCAGAAATACTTAAACCATTGATATCATATTTTCTATACCAAAGTTTGGCAAACTATAGCCCACTGGCCAAATTCAGTTCAGTGCCTGTTTGTATATAACCCCTAAGGCAAGAACATTTGCAATTGATGTAATATTAGAAACAATCATTTTTAAGCCCGCTCAAGCAAAATATTATTCCAAAACAGAATTTCATTCTTCTTATTGATACGTGGTTTTTAAAAACTGTACTCAATATTATATTTTTAATTGTATCAGAAAATGTGGAAATACATTTTCTTCTTATTATATTAATATCTATAATAGATAATATCTTCAATTTTGAATCTTGACCTATAAAGTCTAAAATATTTACTATCTGGCTCTTTTAGGAAATGCCTGCTGACTCCCTTTTCTACATCATGGTCTTTCCCCTGCATTTTCTTCTAAATAAACAAGTTTGTCAAATGGAACCTCTCAGAAGGCTTTCAATAAAATAGGCTTGAAATTACTAGATTGTGGATTAAGGAGATATTTTAAGTTGTCCTGTTACCACACCCCTTCAAATATTATGAACACCTTCAACCTGAATAGAGGAAATTTAGATAAATGTCAAATTAACTTCCAGAGTAAACATCAGACCAGGACACCCTGAGGTTATTTTGGAGTTTCAGGGACAATGATGAAGACTATAAATCTCTATTCTTTGCTTAGAAGACTTTGTCACTTGATTCTCTTTCCCAGGACAGAACTTGAGTTGAAACTGTTTGCTCCTGGAGGTGGGCCAATCTGTTCTTAAAAATTAGCATTTCAGAAGCATTGTTTTGTTGGTTTAAAAATGTGTCAGTTCAGTTCAGTTGCTCAGTCTTGTCTGACTCTTTGCGACCCTGTGGACTGCAGTATGCCAGGCCTCTCTGTCCATCACCAACTCCTGGAGTTTACTCATACTCATGTCCATTGAGTTGGTGATGCCATCCAACCATCTCATCCTCTGTCGTCCCTTTACTAGCATTGTAATGATGCTTCCTAAGGCCCACTTGACTTCACATTCCAGGATGTCTGGCTCTAGGTGAGTGATCACACCATTGTGATTATCTTGGTTGTGAAGATCTTTTTTGTACTGTTCTTCTGTGTATTCTTGCCACCTCTTCTTAATATCTTCTGCTTCTGTTAGGTCCATACCATTTCTCTCCTTCATTGAGCCCATCTTTGCATGAAATGTTCCCTCAGTATCTCTAATTTTCTTGAAAAGATCTCTAGTCTTTCCCATTCTATTGTTTTCCTCTATTTCTTTGCACTGTTCATTCAGGATTTACTTTTCCTTGCTGTTCTTTGGAACTCTGCATTCAAATGGGTATATCTTTCCTTTTCTCCTTTCCTTTTTGCTTCTCTTCTTTTCACAGCTATTTGTAAGGCCTGCTCAGACAGCCATTTTGCTTTTTTGCATTTCTTTTTCTTGGGAATGGTCTTGATCTCTGTCTCCTGTACAAATTCATAAACCTCTGTCCATAGTTCTTCAGGCACTCTATCTATCATATCTAATCTCTTGAATCTATTTGTCACTTCCACTGTATAATCATAAGGGATTTGACTTAGGTAATACCTACATGGTCTAGTGGTTTTCCTTACTTTCGCAATTTAAGTCTGAATTTGGCAATAAGGAGTTCCTGATCTGAGCCACAGTCAGATCCTGGTCTTGTTTTTGTTGAATGTATAGAGCTTCTCCATCTTTGGCTGCAAAGAATATAATCAACCTGATTTTGGTGTTGACCATCTGGTGATGTCCATGTGTAGAGTCTTCTCTTGTGTGATATCAAAATGTGTGATAACTCTGTTTTGGTAATAACGGTCTCAGCGAGGCAACAGTGAGTGGAGGCATGAAGGGAGATCTTAATTCCTTGCCCAGGAACTGAACCTGGGTAGCCTAGATGAGAACCAGGGATCCTAGCCCCCAGACCAGCAAGCGCTAGAGGCTAGAAGCTATTTTCCCCTGGATCTTTGCCCTCAGCGAAAAATGCATTTATCACTGCAGCAGTGAGTGGAGACATGAATCGAGATTTTAATTTCCTGCCCAGGAACTGTTCCC
The DNA here is from genome assembly GCA_006410635.1 of Cephalophus harveyi. NCBI lineage: Eukaryota > Metazoa > Chordata > Mammalia > Artiodactyla > Bovidae > Cephalophus > Cephalophus harveyi. The sequence goes on from SJYT01043604.1 coordinate 30,203, forward strand.
TGCCCAACAAATTGGATTTGTTTAGATGAGACAGAAGCAAGGCAGAGATGCGCACCCAGAGAGAAGCGGTGTGGGCATCGCCCTAGTGAGGAGGAGCACAATAAAGAGATGGTTAAGTCATTTATATCGATCAGTTCTTCCGTGTCTTTGTCTTCCTTCAGGCCGATTATCTGATTTCTTTTTCCACACGTGACCTACACTAGGACCCTCCCCTGGGTATGCCTGCATCCCTCAACCAAGATGGATCTTGAAGTGTAGGCTTCTGGGAGGAGCAAGACCCTTTATGGCCTGGAGTCATTCCTTGACTTTTGACTCACAGGGAGTCTTTCTATGCTTGTGCAGTGTCTCCCTTGTCCTGAAAGAGGAGAGAGCTGAGATCACTTAATCCTTTACTCAAACAGGTTTTTACCTCTACGTCCCTGCCATGACTCTTACCTTGATTATTGCCATGAGCATTCCCTTAAGGTGTTTACAAGAGACAAACACTGGCTATTTACCCTGTTACTGTTGTCACTTCTGTTTTGGAGGACAGACAGGAGGCTGACTGTCAATGTCCTACCTGGACCCCTACCATCTGTCTCAAGAAATGCTAATAGTGGCCAGTATCCAGCCTGAAGCCCACATCTTCGTGCCCCATGAAATGTAAACAGTAGGCCGGTTCTAAATGTCTGACCTGGATCCCATCTATCTCTTGCATAATAATAGACAATTACTGGCATCACCGACTCCATGGACATGAGTTTGAGCAAACTCGGTGAGATGGTGAAGGACAAGGAAGCCTGGGACGCTGCAGTCCATGGGGCTGCAAAGAGCTGGACATGACTGAGCAACTGAACAACAATTGGCTAACCACTTGGTAAGAAAGAAAACGGAGTGACGGTTTTTTCAGGAGAGCCTGGCCTGGGAAATAAGGTCTGGTCAGCAGCACTGACGGGGATTATCCAGCCGCCAGAATTCCCACAACCTAACACAACTACTTTCCTCTCCCCATGATTCTATTAAAGCTGAACTAGTTGCTCACAGATTTCCTCAGACATCCCATGAGCAAGCCCACCTCTGGACCCCAGTCCTTGCTGCTTCCTTTGTGTGAAACACTCCTCTCCCAGATCCCGGCATGAGCCACTGTCTCACGGCCTCTGGCTCCTGGGTGACTCCTCCAAACTCCAAGTCCAAGTAGCACTCTTTCCCCATCTTTCCTGGTGAGCCTTCCATATTTATTTGTTTATTGCCTGTACCCACTCCCTCTAGAATGTAAACATGATGAAGTCAAGGAGTTTCTTTTATTCCATGCAATATCCAACAGGTGAAACAGTGCTCAGAGTAACACAAGCAGGCACGCCAGGCTTGTTTCCTCCGTATGTGGCCTTCCTGACCTGCACCAGAAAGATTAGAGAGCCCATCTTCTTTCTCCCTTGTCTGGTGGTAATATTTTCATGAGTGTGTTTCAGCTCAGACTAAAGAATGTGGGGCCTTTGGCATCTTTCCCGTTGGTAGAATTGGAGAGATGGGAACTCTAAGGTGATTGGTTCATAAAAATCTCTTCACAAAACACTATGCTCTGAATATCTAGTTTTCACAGACAGACAGACACACACACACACACACAGACAGACACAGACACACACACAGGTTTAGCAGTCAGCCTTGAGAGAAGAGCAGAGAATCCATGACCCTTCCTCCCCACCTTCTACAACCTGGCCACATTGGCTATTCCCACTCCATTTTTGTCCAGCCTTCTAGGGGTCTTAAAAAAAAGTTAAGATTCAAGAAGCTACTGACATAGTAGGTAAAAGACTTGACCAGATGGAGGGAAATGGATGCTGTTTGGAATGTGATCCAGTCTTCTGAGTTGACTCTGGGTTAGCTGAAGACACTAGGGTTACTCGCTCAGTTGTGTCTAACTCTTTGCAACTCCATTGACTATAGCCCATCAGGCTCCTCTTTCTATGGGATTCTCCAGGCAAGAACCCTGGAGTGGGTTGCCATTTCCTTCCCCAGGAAATCTTCCTGACCCAAGGATTAAACCCAGGTCTCCCGCATTGCAGGCGGATTCTTTACCATCTCAGCCACCAGGGAAGCCTTTGAAAGACTATTGGAAGGCACTAGAGGTCTCTGTGTATACAGGTTAAAATGGAAGAGCGGATCTGCAGGATTCACAAGTAAAGCAGGGACAGTGTGAGGGGAGCTCAGGAGACAGCCTGTGCCTGGGTTTTACTGTTTTCAGTTTCCTCAAGTTGGTTTGATTGCTTTGATTCACAGCTTTTTTTTTTTTTTTTAAGAAATTTCTGATGTGGACCATTTTTACAGTCTTTATCGACTTTGTTACAATATTGCTTCTGTTTTTATGTTTGGTTTTTTAGCTGTGAGACATGTTGGATCTTAGCTCCCTGACCACTGGACCGGCAGGTAAGGTCCTGACTCATAGATTCTTTTAGAAAAATATGAGTCTTGATTCAACAAAAACAAAGAAATTCCTACATTTGTCGTTATCTTGTATGATACATATATTGCTATACCTCTTCCCCAAACTGACAGCTATGCCCACATCTCCCCATTGCTTTAAGGCCGGGAAAAGATTTGTAAAATGCTTTCCCCTGCCACTCAGTTGTTGCTCTCAAATCTCTTTCACTGTACTTTTTCATCTCAGCTCTGAGGCAAGGAATAAAATAAGAATCCATCTATGTCTTCTCTATCTTTAAAAGTGAAATAATAATAACGCATGCTCAGTCAGTGGGTGGGTCCCAGGTACTTAACTTGTTGCCACAAATGGAAGCACATAGTGTCTGCTTTTTAGGTATGGAAGCATCCCCTAATTCCTTTTAGAAGTGCCTGTGTTCATGCTCACTCAGTCGTGTCTGACTCTGCAACGCTGTGGACTGTAACCCACCAGGCTTCTCTGCATGGAAATTTTGCAAGCAAGAATACTGGAGTGGGTTGCTATTTCCTCCTCCAAGGATCTTCCTGACCCAGGGGTCGAACTCGCATCTCCTGCATTGGCAGGAGGATTCTGTACGACAGAGCCACCTGGGAAGCCCCATTAGACGAGCAGTACCCCTCAAATTATCCATTCACCCATCAAATATTTGTTGACCGAGAGGGCTGCTGCTTGCCCTCCACTTGATCTGACCCTCAGCTATGTCCCTAGTGTCACATTTTGAGGAAATCTACATGTAACTTCTTCAGTAGTAACTACCAGGCAGACATCCCTGAGGGTCTAAAGCATTACTTATTCCTGTTCCATCTGTCCTCCGTGTCAGAAACATCAAGCCTCGATCTGTGTCATGGTGTCAGTCAGCATAGGAGCTCTGGGATCAGACAGTCTTGGGTTCCAACATAGGTTCTCCCACTTGCTCGCTGTGTGATCTTTGTAAATTTACTTAATCTGAGTCTTAGTTTATACGTTTATAAACAGGATAATAGTACTTATACTGATCTATTATGAAGATTCTAGGAAATAATATTTATAAGGCACTTGTCTAATACTCACTGATATTTACTCTATGACAGCAAAATATTATTTTTTAATATCTGTCCCCAGTACAGATGGTTTTTGTACTGCTGCAAAATATATTGCCATTGTAACTGGTAACTGCCTTGGTAAGTGGATTATGGAACAATTCCAAGCTTGAACAAATATGTCTTTAACAGCCCTTCTTTATTTGATTGCCAGTTATTTCTAAGTTTACTTAAGTCTAATCATCTTAAAAATAAAAATAACAGATGCAAGTTGACTGTAATAAAGTAGTTTGGATTCAGATGTCAATGCCATGTTTGAACTGAGGCATTAAACATTACTTCTCTGTTTCTAAAGGATTACCTCTAAATGTTTGAGGCATGGGCAGCCACCTCTGTAATGACTGGTTCATGTGTGCTCATGGCTTCAGTTGTATTTGACTCTTTGAGACCCCGTGGACTGTAGCTCACTGTCAGGAAGCATTTAATAGGAGGCTTCCTGTGTGCTGTTTTGGATCTGTCATTATCCTCTGTCCCTTATTAATTCCTGAATATTCAGGAATTAAGTGAAGTAGCAAGCTACTCCCGGGGCTTAGGAATGCATGCATTTCCTTCGTTAATTTTTCCATACGGTGATAAGTAACTGTTTACAACCCTCTTTCCTTTTTATGAACCATACAGTAAAAGTGATTATTTAAACCCTCTCTCTTTCATATGGATGACCTCATGTTTCCTTGATAACTTGTAAGTTTTGATTTTATCTCTGCTGAAAATAGCTACCTTGTAAGACAGTATAAATATCCACACAATGTTGAATAAAACATGTTTGCTCCATCAGAGCTTGGGTCCCCGTGTCTGTCTTTCTTTCTCTCTCTCTCTTTTACTTTCTTATCGTCGACTCGGGATCACCAGGTTCCGGTCCATTAAAGGACCTCAACAGCTCACCAGGCTCCTCTGTCCATGGAATTTTCCAGGCAAGAATACTGGAGCGGGTTGCTGTTTCCTACTCCAGGGATCTTCCCGACCCAGGGATCGAACCTTCAACTCTTGGGCCTCCGGCATTGGCAGGCAGATTCTTTACTACTGTACCACCTGGGAAGCCCTAACAAAAATGAGGACCATATTCAGTTGATCCCGTAAAGGAGGCAACCCCGAGGCTAGCTCTCCCGATGGCAACAGAAGACAGGAGGTACACTTGGTCACCTGCTTCTGTTGTACTGCCTGAAACTGTCTCATTAGCCTCACTCATCTCAAAGTCTTTGTTTCTCAGGGAGCCTCCTTTTCCCTCTCCACTGGGCCAGGAGAGGACTGTGGTCTGTTGAAGCTGGTGTCTGTAGATAAAACTGCTAATCTGAAGGGGAAGCATTTTTTGGCTCTGTTCCTGGAGTTAGGTGGTCGGTCAATCTTTGATGAGACAAAATCATGGTTTATTTTTCTCCTTTTTATTCCTCTTGTACATTACTATTGGATTCTCTATTTCCCTATATAGTTTTTTCCCTTTTACCTTATATTTAGATTGTTTTCAATTTATCCTCACACTGGCTGGGAATCTCTTGAAGACACAGCCCTTATTTTATCTCTTTGGGCCCCCAAAGTGCCTAGCATGGTATAAGCCCAGTGTGTGGAGCAGGTGTTTGGTAATGGTAGTTAAGTTGAATCATTATTTTGTGTGTGTGATCTGGTCCATTTCTGCTTTTAATTATTTTCCCTTTATTTATTAATTGAAGTATAGTTGAGAATCCCATGGACAGAGGATCCCGGTGGGCTATAGTCCATAGGGTAACAAAGAATTTGACAAAACTGAAGGGACTTAGCATGCATGCACATAGTTGATTTACAGTGTTGTGTTGCTTCAAATGTACAGCAAAGTAATTCAGCTATATATGTATAGATACTTCTATTCTTTTCAGACTCTGGATCATTATTTTTCAAAACTACTTTAGTAGCACTGTCTACTAAAGCACCTTGCTACACCACAAACAAAATTGCTCTACATCAAATACCCTGTATGTCTTGCATTCTATGATAGACGTGTTCCCCATTTATGGGGAACAAGTGAACTTTTGTAAAACGAATCCTTCTACATGTGCTTATATCATCATCTGAGAGATGCTAGCATCCGTGGTTGTTACTCTTCTATTTTCTTTTTATGCTCATCTTTCCCCATCTCTCTACACCTTCTCTTTCACAGTATAAAGGTTGATAATTCATTCAACTGTGATATTTATTGGTAATCTACAAGTTGTGAGAGTATTTCATATTGTTAATTTACAACTCCTACCACAAATATTTAAGCACAATACAGGAATATTGTTTAAGGGAATCCTATTGTAAAGCCAGCATCGCCCCTGATTGGTTTAATATTAGTTCAGCTTTGGTTTTGACTGGGTCTTCTCTCACCAAGCCGCTAGGTGAACTGCATCATACCTTTGGTATTTTTGAAGCCCTGACCTTACTATCTCAGTGAATACAGGCTGTCCTGGCAGTGCTTGAGCCGACCACCAAAAATGTGGTAGATCTGAAATGGAAGTGAATAACCAGAGAGGGGAACAGTCAACTCAGATCTTAGTATCAAAAGATAAGATCACCCACAACACGGGCCTCAGATCATAGATTTCAATCCTCTGCCCTCTCTCCACTCCTGTGGGCCAGGAGCTAACAATGAAGTCACTGCCCCAGAGTAATATTCTTATTTACACAAGGATTTTATACAAGGTTATTTCTCAAAACTAGAATCCTTGGTGCTTTCTGGGCTTCCCAGGTGGCGCCAGTGGTAAAGAATCCACCTGCCAAAGCAGGAGACACAAGAGACACAGGTTCGATCCTTGAGCCAGGAGATCCCCCAGAGTAGGGAATGGCACCCCACTCCAGTATTCTTGCCTGGAAATCCCATGGGCAGAGGAGCCTGGCAGGCTACCGTCCACGGGGTTGCAAAGAGTCAGATACAACTGATCACATTCTAGTGCTTTTAAGACAGGATTTAAGGTTCAGTCATTCCAGAGGTGATTCTAGGTATCAGGTGCTATGGTAGGTTCCAAACAGAAGGAGAAAGACATCTCCACCAGCAGCAGAAAGTTACAGTGTGGAGCTCTAATGGTTGGCAGTGGTGGTGGAATGGGATTGTAATCCTGCGTGAAGCAGTGGTAGCTCACTCTCCCTTCGCACCACAGTCCAGGGAAAGTGGGGCCCGTTGTGCAAACCCGGTTGCTTATAGGCTGCCCTCCGTTCTTGGAAAGAATCAAGTGAGGGGAATAAAGTCCAGAGCCTTTGCTACCATTTATCAAATTCAGTTCTTCCATCCCAGGGGCTTGAAAACCCCCAACCTACCTATGATGACAAAATACCAGTGACTGGATATCAGTTAAGCCTGAGCTAGTAGTCGGACATGACTGAAGCGACTTAGCAGCAGCAGCAGCAGCAGTAATAGTCACACAGGATCTGGGATGACTTTTTAAACAGTATGGACCATTTTAATAAAAATCGGTAGCTGTATTTCTTCTGTTTTATGTTTTGACTTTTGGCCACAAAGCATGTGGCATCTTAGCTCCCAGACCAGGGGAACAGTGTCCCTTGTGTTGGAAGGCAAAGTCTTAACGACTGGACCACCAGGGAAGTCCCTGAGAAAACTTTTAAAACAAGCATAGATAGAATGCCACAATTCCTAGGTCCACTGCCTGTGCCCGCTCCTCTCATGACACCAGTCAGTCTCTCTTTTAGGGGTGCAGAAGGGGACCACTGGGATTCCCTGGTGGCTCAGTGGTAAAGAATCTGCCTGCCAATGCAGGAGGCTTGGGTTCAATTCCTGGGTCGTAAAGATCACCTGGAGAAGGAAATGGCAAAGCACTCCAGTATTCTTGCCTAGGAAATCCCAGACAGAGGAGCCAGATGGGGTACAGTCCCTGGGCTCACAGAGTCAGACCCGCTGAGCAAGGCAGAATGTGCTGTAGCTTTTAACAAGCTCCAGTTGAGGGTCAAGGATCCTAACACAACATTGTCCTCTCACCTGCCAGGCTCTTCCCACATGCTCTGTGCTTCTGGAGTCCCTCCCTAGCTTTCAAGACCCACCCCAAGTCCTGCTGTCTCCAGGCATAAGCCTCTGACCCACTAGCCCAAGATGTGCTGGACATTCTGTTGAGGGTTCCACACGAAGAGTTCCACTGAATCCCAGCAGCGACCCACAGGCAGGTGTAATTATCCCTATGATGAGGAATCTGAGGCTCAGAGATCTTAAATCTGTCCTCAGGGCATCAAAATGGCAGAGATAGGAAGGAGGCTCAGGTCTCCATGACTTCAAAACCTGTGTTCTTAGGCATTTTCCGTTTTATAAACTATGTGTTTATTTTTGGCTGTATTGGGTCTTACAAGCAGGTGGACCCTGTAGTTTTGACTCATGAACTTAGTTGCTCTGTGGCATATGGGATCCTAATTCCCCGAACAGGGATCCAACTACATCCCCTCTATTGGAAGGCAGATTAACCAATGGACCTCCAGGGACGTCCACTTAAGCACTTTCTGCATTATACTACCTCCTACCATCACCCCTTTGCTAACCGATGATGGTCTGGACTTGGTCCCAGTCAGTGGAGTTATTTCCATGCTTGTAGGATTAATTTCGGAGAAGGCAATGGCATCCCACTCCAGTACTCTTGCCTGGAAACTCCCATGGACGGAGGAGCCTGGTGGGCTGCAGTCCATGGGGTCGCTGAGTCAGACACGACTGAGCGACTTCACTTTCACTTTTCACTTTCATGCATTGGAGAAGGAAATGGCAACCCACTCCAGTGTTCTTGCCTGGAGAATCCCAGGGATGGCGGAGCCCAATGGGCTGCCGTCTATGGGGTCGCACAGAGTCGGACACGACTGAAGCGACTCAGCAGCAGCAGCAGCAGGATTAATTTCTTATGGAGTACATGAAACATTTCCCACCTTCCTTGAAACTTGCTTAAAGGAAGGATGAAATCTAGTACTTCTCTATTTATCTTATGGAACCTAAGAATGGTGAGGTATACGGGGTGATTAAATGCTCAGTCATTGTGTGGGAAGACTACAGGGGTTGAGTTCAGAGAATAAGGAAAAGGAATTTAAATGCATGGAATACCAGACACCATACTTTAAAGACTTTGTTAATATTTTATCCAACCCCATTCTAACCAACTCTGTGTTAATGCTTTGTGATAGTTACTCTCGCTTTTGGCAGAGACAGTTTCTTTGTTTCTGAGGCTATCAGAACAGAGGGACTCTCCAAATCTCACTGAGACACAGAGTCTCCAAACAGCGCACTTCCTGGTTAGACTTCATTTCTGCCACATGTAACTGGAGTTTGGATTCTAAGCCAGATCCACAGTTAAATCTGGTTCCACAAGGCAGCCCTTTCAAGCCTCCACTATTTTTCTTGAGTTTTTGTTTTGAGGAGTTTAAGGTCACTAAGTAAATCTAAAAGAGATGATGTTGCCAAGTTTTAAAAGGTCAGGAACAGTCCTTGGCTTCACCTAAGTGAATGATAGCCCATGTCACATTGTGGGAGGAAGTGAGGTGGAGCCTTGTGGACAGTAAACTGGACCTGGAGCGGATTTAAAGAAAGAGGCCCTGGGGAGCCAAGCCACCATCAAGAAGAGACTCACTCCCAGTGAGAGTAGAGAAGACAGCACTGTCTCCTGCCAAGATGAAGCTGCTGCTGCTGTGTCTGGGGCTGACCCTAGTCTGTGTCCAGGAGGGAAACTCTGATGTTGTGAGAAGCAACTTCGATATTCCAAAGGTAAGGGCAGGGAAGCATAATGACTTCGAATTTTGCAGGATAGTTTGGAAGATTCTGAAGCAGGTTGGCAATCTGCAAGGGTAGGAGTTCCTTGATATAGTAGAGGAAATGGGAAGTTTATGGGCAGTGGTACCATGTTAAGAGGGACAACACTTGGGGAAGCTCCAGCTTACAGGAGGTCCAGTGAACAGTGGAAAGAGTCCTCGATATGGTGCCAGTCGACTCAAATCTAATTTCATCTTCACATCACCATGATGAGGGTCCTGGCCCAGAGGTCAGGGTTCAAGGAGACAAGGGTTCATGTTGTATTCCTTTCCTCTTTTCTCACCCAATCATTTTATTGATTTATTTTAGATTGCAGGGGAATGGTATTCCATTCTCTTGGCCTCGGACAACAGGGAAAAGATAGAAGAAAATGGTAGCATGAGAGTTTTTGTGGAACACATCGATGTCTTGGAAAATTCTTCATTGTCATTTAAATTTCATATAAAGTAAGTAGTACATGAAACATTTCCCACCTTCCTTGAAACTTGCTTAAAGGAAGGATGAAATCTAGTACTTCTCTATTTATCTTATGGAACCTAAGAATGGTGAGGTATACGGGGTGATTAAATGCTCAGTCATTGTGTGGGAAGACTACAGGGGTTGAGTTCAGAGAATAAGGAAAAGGAATTTAAATGCATGGAATACCAGACACCATACTTTAAAGACTTTGTTAATATTTTATCCAACCCCATTCTAACCAACTCTGTGTTAATGCTTTGTGATAGTTACTCTCGCTTTTGGCAGAGACAGTTTCTTTGTTTCTGAGGCTATCAGAACAGAGGGACTCTCCAAATCTCACTGAGACACAGAGTCTCCAAACAGCGCACTTCCTGGTTAGACTTCATTTCTGCCACATGTAACTGGAGTTTGGATTCTAAGCCAGATCCACAGTTAAATCTGGTTCCACAAGGCAGCCCTTTCAAGCCTCCACTATTTTTCTTGAGTTTTTGTTTTGAGGAGTTTAAGGTCACTAAGTAAATCTAAAAGAGATGATGTTGCCAAGTTTTAAAAGGTCAGGAACAGTCCTTGGCTTCACCTAAGTGAATGATAGCCCATGTCACATTGTGGGAGGAAGTGAGGTGGAGCCTTGTGGACAGTAAACTGGACCTGGAGCGGATTTAAAGAAAGAGGCCCTGGGGAGCCAAGCCACCATCAAGAAGAGACTCACTCCCAGTGAGAGTAGAGAAGACAGCACTGTCTCCTGCCAAGATGAAGCTGCTGCTGCTGTGTCTGGGGCTGACCCTAGTCTGTGTCCAGGAGGGAAACTCTGATGTTGTGAGAAGCAACTTCGATATTCCAAAGGTAAGGGCAGGGAAGCATAATGACTTCGAATTTTGCAGGATAGTTTGGAAGATTCTGAAGCAGGTTGGCAATCTGCAAGGGTAGGAGTTCCTTGATATAGTAGAGGAAATGGGAAGTTTATGGGCAGTGGTACCATGTTAAGAGGGACAACACTTGGGGAAGCTCCAGCTTACAGGAGGTCCAGTGAACAGTGGAAAGAGTCCTCGATATGGTGCCAGTCGACTCAAATCTAATTTCATCTTCACATCACCATGATGAGGGTCCTGGCCCAGAGGTCAGGGTTCAAGGAGACAAGGGTTCATGTTGTATTCCTTTCCTCTTTTCTCACCCAATCATTTTATTGATTTATTTTAGATTGCAGGGGAATGGTATTCCATTCTCTTGGCCTCGGACAACAGGGAAAAGATAGAAGAAAATGGTAGCATGAGAGTTTTTGTGGAACACATCGATGTCTTGGAAAATTCTTCATTGTCATTTAAATTTCATATAAAGTAAGTATGGGGTTCTTTTGCTTGGGAAAGGAAACCTAGGTATGGTCTGGATATGGTCCTGGACCTTTACACACATACACACAGACACACACGTATGCATACATTCTGCATCTGTACCTAAAATCAGGGTCCATCATCTAGCACTGACCCAAGGCTTGATGAACCTAAACCTGTGACTTTTCTAGATTTGGAGATAAGAACTGGGTCAGGAATACATGTACATGGGAGTTCAGGTCAGTTCGGTCACTCAGTCGTGTCCGACTCTTTGCCACCCCATGGGCTGCAGGATGCTAGGCTACCCTATTCATTACCAACTTACAGAGCTTACTCAAATTCGTGTCAATCAAGTCAGTTATGCCATCCAACCATCTCATCCTATGTCATCCCCTTCTCCTCCTGCCTTCAATCTTTCTTGAAGATTGAGTTCTTGATCTGAACTCAAGGAGTTCATGGTCTGAGCCACAGTCAGCTCCCGGTCTTATGTTTGCTGACTGTATAGAGCTTCTCCATCTTTGGCTGCAAGGAATATAATCAATCTGATTTTGGTATTGACCATCTGGTGATGTCTGTGTGTAGAGTCTTCTCTTGTGTTGTTGGAAGAGGGTGTTTGTTATGACCAGTGCGTTCTCTTGGCAAAACTCTGTTAGCCTTTGACCTGCTTCATTCTGTACACCAAGGCCAAACTTGCCTGTTACTCCAGGTATCTCTTGACTTCCTACTTTTGCACTCCAGTCCCCTATAATGAAAAGGACATCTTTTGGGGGTGTTAGCTCTTGAAGGTCTTATAGGTCTTCACAGAACCATTCAACTTCAGCTTCTTCATCATTACTGGTCAGGGCATAGACTACTGTGGGAGTAGAGGAGGTAATGGGCAGAGGGGTGTCAGATCGTTAGTAGTCTGGAAAGACAGCACAGGTTAAGAGCAGAGGATTCAGAATCACTACCCTATCCAGTTCTTGAATCTCTGAGTTACCAAGAAAATTCATCACTTTCTTCCTCAGTCTTCTCTGGAGTAAAAGACAATGATATAATTCTCTCTCTGTATTTTTGTGAGGATCAAGTGAGGTGATGTTTGTAAGTCACTATCTGAGAAGGTGGCCCTGGGTCAGAACCCAGCTAATTCTCTAGACCAGTAGCTGTCATAATAGTAAGAGTGGGAAGAGGTGATAGAGGCATAAGGATAGAAGTAGTGGACTCATTTTCAAAGTACCAAATGAAGTGAAATAATGTAAATAAAAGTGCTTTGGAAACTATATCCAAAATGTTCAACAGCTGATCAGTGGAATGGGAAACTCAGGTACAGGTAGAACGTGAGGGAACCAATCCCATCAGGATCCTTTGGACATCAGCTCATTCTGTTTTACAGGGTAAACGGAGTGTGTACTGAGCTTCCTTTGGTTTCTGACAGCACAGGAGAGGATGGTGTATATACCGTTCGCTGTGAGTATGTTTTTTTTTTTTTTTTAAAGTCTTTCTAAATTCTACTTCCAAGTGCAAGGAATTTGCTGAAGTCCAGAATCTTGATCAGTTCCTGAATGATAATCTAATGTGACCATCTGATAGCCAGTATCCTGAATTTGGCAGAAATGTGTGTGTCCAAGGGCTTCCCTGGTGGCTCAGAGGTTAAAGCGTCTGCCTGCAATGCAGGAAACCCGGGTTTGATTCCTGGGTTGGGAAGATCCCCTGGAGAAGGAAATGGCAATCCACTCCAGCACTCTTGCCTGGAAAATCCCACGGATGGAGGAGCCTGATAGGTTGCAGTCCATGGGGTCGCAAAGAGTTGGACACGACTGAGCAACTTTCCATTTCCAAGCCAGGGCCTGGCATGCAATATGATCAGACAGAGAAAGCACCTTGGTCATATGTACTTCCTGCAACAAAAGGAAGTTGGCAAATAAAGTAAATTGGAAGGACAGCTTCTCACTCTTTGCCTACTTTAAAAACGATATTTATTTATTTCTGCTACACTGAGTCTTCATTGCTGTTTCCAGGCTTTCTCTAGTATCAGCAAGCAGGAGCTACTCTCTAGTCGCAATGCCCGGGCTTCTCATCGCGGCAGCTTATGTCTTGCTGTGGATCATGGGCTTCAGGGCTTTAGGGCTCTTGGGCTCAGTACTTGCACCGCATGGGCTTAGTAGTTGGGACTGTGGGCTCTAGAGTATACAATATTAGTTGCTCCGAGGTATGTGGAGTCTTCTTGGATCACGGATCAAACCTGTGTCCACTGCATTGGCAGATGGATTCTTAACCGCTGGATCACCAGGGTAGTTCCCTGCCTCACTTTCTGACAATGTCAAAAGGTCATTGCCACAGCATATCATTCAGGATATAGCACTGGGTATATAAAGCCAATGGGGCTTGTAGAGAAGACAGAGGCACATAGTTGGCAGAGACGGTTCAGACAGGTAGGTGAGTCTCAGGTGTCAGGATAGAGAGGAAGTTACTTCTGTGGCTCAATTTTTCTACCCCTAATGGTCACTCCATCAGTGTTCCTTAGAAATTGCCTCAAGAAGCCTAGAGAGATGCAGATGGAAGGCAGTAGACGTCACTCTCTAGTTCTTCCAGGATTTGTCTTGTGGGAGAGAGTAAGTAAAAGGATTTACCTCCCTCCCAGAGACCAAAGAACTTCTGAGCCGTGTTCTGTTTTCTCCACAGATGATGGAAATAATAAATTTCGCATACTTCAGGTGGACTATAGTCACCATATTATTTTTTATCTCGAAAATTTCAGCGACTCGTTCCAACTGCTAGAGCTCTACGGTAGAGTATTCTCATGCTGGCGCTCATCTTGGGGTGGGGAGGCCAGGGAAGGAAGGAAGCCTGGAGACAGAGTGGACTTCCCAATCGTACCCTGGGACCTCTCTCCTCATTAAAACAGATGCTCCCCTTTGGCAAAGTCTCTCGGGCTCAGTGATGGGAAGATGATGACTCTCTCACTGTGCCAGAAAGATATCCTAAAGGTGTCACATTCAAGAAAGACTTGTTTCCATCCCTGAGACTTGTGCCTAAGCACTTAATCAGTGCCATTCACTTTCCCACTCGGCCAGAGACCCACCCCTCTCATGAGCCTCCGTCACCAGGCAACAGGACAGAGCAGCTCCTGTCACTCTTCCCACAGCCCGAGAACCAGATACGAGTCCAGAACTCAAGAACGAGTTTGTGGAAATTTGCCAAAAGTATGGAATTGTTAAGGAAAACATCATTGACCTGACCGAAGTGGGTAAGTTGAGCTATCTCTGGCTTTCTCTGCCTGAGAAAGCCATGTTGCTGAGTGGGAATGTTACTGAAGGGAGAAATCCAAGAGAAGTTAATACCCCCATTCGGTCCCCTTTGTCTTAAAATCATCTGGTTTTGTTCTGGGAAATAAACTGGGGCTGGTGTTTGAATGTGCTCTTCTCTGCCTCTACAGATCGCTGCTTCCAGGCGCGAGGGAATGGAGTGGCCTAGGGCTGCAGTTTGGTGAGCTCTGCTGGAGACGGGGTGGCCCAGGGTTCAGTACCTTCCAGAAGCATTAGGGGATTACAGTAGAAGGTTTAAAAGATCACAATAAAAATAATTTGGTAGGAAGAGCTTGAAATTTGGAGTTGGAGGACCTGGGTTCAGGATCTACTCCTGCCATGAGCTTTTTAGCAAATGATACAGCAATTAAAAGGGGAACAATGAGGTCTACCTTACAGAATCAGTGTGGATATAAAGCTGCAGAAAATGGCTCAGTAATTGATAATTTGGGAAAAATCAGTAGGACTTACAGATTTAAATGGGAAAAGGGTGCAAATATGAAACTCAAATACATTCTGTGTTTGTGGTCCATCTTCAAATCCTGAAAGCCCATCTCACCCTCCAATATATGAAAAAGATTTCTTCCTTCAATCTCTGCACATCCTTAACTTGTAACCTGTCTGAGCTTCCAGTTGTCTTCCAACCTGGAAAATAGACTCTTGAGTTTCCTCATCTGTTTCCTGCCTCAGATTTATTGTGTGACTTCATTCAGATAATGTAGGTGAAAGTCTTAGCAACTATGGCTTACATAAAGGTGAAGGTGAAGGTGAAGGTGAAGTCGCTCAGTCGTGTCCGACTCTTTGCGACCCCGTGGACTGTAACCTACTAGGCTTCTCCATCCATGGGATTCTCCAGGCAAGAATACTGGAGTGGATTGCCATTTCCTTCTCCAGGGGATCTTCCCGACCCAGGGATCGAACCTAGGTCTCCCGCATTGGAGGCAGACGCTTTAACCTCTGAGCCACCAGGGAAGCCCCATGGCTTACATAAAGTCAGCATTTAATAAAAGATTGCTATGGCTTTTGCCAACTTGTCAAAAATACTTTAAAACTTCCAATGCTGAGGATGGCAGAAATAAGCCTAGCATCCTTCATTGCTTCCACTCTTCTTTACATTCTTCCACATCTTCATAGGCTCTGGGGCAGGTTAAGATGGGATCAACAATAGGAAAAAAAACAGGAAAAGAATCACTAACACCCTCCTTTCCCCTATTCTGGCAAATAGCATGGGTTAGAATGCAGATTGATGACTATTTTTCAACATATTTTTAGTAACAGAAATTCTCTTCATCCTCAGTTCAGTCTGAGAAGCACTTAATAAGCTTTTGTGTTCTCATTCTCATTTGCTTATTTAGTGCCACCTCATTTGGCTCCAGAATCTTTTCTTCCATGGTTCCCACATCATCTTATGACAAGTGCTACGACCTGACTTCCGTCACTATTGCACGGGAAGGCACCGTCTCTGCATCTTCAGGATATTCCCTAATTATCTAGGAAGACTTAGCAGCTCACCGAGAATCAAAGTTTCCTCCAGATTTCCAATTCCCTTTGCCCCATTCAGGACAACAAGACCATGAACAAGACCTTCTCAACCTGTTCAATAAATGATTTGCCTTGCAGTCACGTGGTTTTTCTTCGTCTATGTAAGAGACACGGGGGTGACAGGAAGACAATGAGGCCTTGTGACCAGAATCTTCCCCTAGCCTCTCGGAACCTTCCCTGAGTTTCAGGATTTTCCCTCATCCGCAGTAATTCTCTGTCCCGATGAGTGCTACTTGTTTTTTGAGTTGCCCATTTCTTAGTGACCTGATAAACTGTAAGACTTGCCCTAGAAATTGCTCCATCCTAGAATTCTCTTTTTCAGTGGGCGTACTGAGAGAGAGTTGCTGCTGGGGCTGACACAAGCTCAACATGTTTTAGGACACGGCTTTAGAGCCCAGCTTCTCTAACTCATCCGTCCTTCGAGACTGTCAGCGTCCTTTCTTTCTTTCTCTGGTATGGCAAATGCTTTTATTTTGTAGAAACACATCTATGATATCTAGCTTGAAAACACTATTATAAGCTGTTATTAATTTCAAATTCTTAATTAAAAATTTTTATTTTTAATTTTATTTCTTTAAAAAAGTATAGTTGGTTTACAATACTTCTGCTGTACAGAAAAGTGACCCTGTTATATAGGTATATACACATTCTCTTTCATACTCCTTTCCATTATGGTTTATCACAGGATCTTCAATATAGTTCCCTGTGCTATAAATAGAACCTTATTATTTATGCATTCTGTATATGGTAGCTTACATCTGCTAATCCCGATTTCCCATCCTATCCCCTCCACCACCACCTATTCCCCCTTGGCAACCACAGGTCTGTTTTCTATGTTTATGATTCTGTTTCTGTTTTATTTAGAATGTGCAATGTTTTAGATTGCAAATATAAGTGGTATCATATGCCGTTTATTTTTCTCTTGGTCAGTGTCTTTTCATACTCTTGGAAAACCTTCAACCACTGCTTTTATTTACTGTGAACATGTTAAGTGAGATTCCATGAAATGTAGTCAATACTCATCTTCAGCATTCTAGACCTAGTACGGTCAGGAGGCATCAAGGAGGCTAAACGTTATTACTGGTCTCTTCCTTGGGGAACTTACAAGCGTTGGAGAAAGGGAAATTAAACTTCCCTTTCATTTGTAATCCTTTGCCAACATCAGCTGATAATGAAAATTGTGTAAGAGTTACAGATGAGTGTTGTGGCAGAGCAAGACATTGATAGCAGTTGCCATGTGAAAAAAATAACTCATTCCGGGCACACAAGGTTCTCTTTATATGAACAAGAGAAGGCTTTCGAGGCATCTGACTCTCCCCGTATCTTTGTTTTTGTTGCTGTTCAGTTGCTCAGCTGTGTCTGACTCTTTGTGACCCCATGGACTGCAGCATACCAGGATTCCCTGTCTTCACGGTCTCCCAGAGTTTGCTCAAACTCATGTCTATTGAATCAGTGATGCCATCCAACCACCTCATCCTCTGTCATCCCCTTCTCCTCCTGCCTTCAATCTTTCCCAGCATCAGGGTTTTTTCCTTTCTTAATGAAAGGCTCTTCGCATCAGGTGGCCAAAGTATTGGAGCTTCAGATTCAGCATCAGTCCTTCCAATGAATATTCAGAGTTGATTTCCTTTAGAATTGATTGGTTTGATCTCCTCACAGTACAAGGGACTGTCAAAAGTCTTCTCCGGCACCACAGTTCAAAAGCATAAATTCTTTGATGCTCAGCCTTCTTTATGTTCCAGCTCTCACGTCAATACATGACTACTGGAGAAAACCATAGCTTTGACTATACAGACCTTTGTTGGCAAAGTGATGTCTCTGCTTTTCAGTATGCTGTCTAGATGTGTCATAGCTTTTTTTCGAAAGGCAAATGTCTTTTAATTTTCTGGCAGCAGGTACCATCCACAATGATTTTGGAGCCCAAGAAAATAAAGTCTGTCACTGTTTCCATTGTTTCCCCATCTATTTGCCATGAAGTGATGGGACCAGATGCCATGATCTTAGTTTTCTGAATGTTGGGTTTTAAGCCAACTTTTTCACTCTCCTCTTTCGCTTTCATCAAAAGACTCGTCTTTGCTTTCTTCTATAAGGGTGGTGTCATCTGCATATCTGAGATTATTGATATTTCTCCTGGCCATCTTGATCCAGCTTGTGCTTTATCCAGCCTAGCATTTCTCAGAGTTACTCTGCATATACATTAAATAAGCAGGGTGACAAGATTCAGCCTTGATGAACTCCTTTCCCAATTTTGAACCAGACCATTGTTCCATGTTTGGTTCTAATTGTTGCTTCTTGACCTGCATACAGGTTGTGTAGGAGGCAGGTAAGGTGGTCTGGTAGTCCTATCTTTTTAACAGTTTTCCAGTTTGAATGTAGTCAATGAAGCAGAAATATATGTTTTTCTGGAATTCTCTTGCTTTTTCTATGATCCAGCAGATGCTGGCAATTTGACCTCTGGTTCCTCTGCCTTTTCTAAATCCAGCTTGAGCATCTGGTTCTTGGTTCATGTAGTATTGAAGCCTAGCTTGGAGAATTTAAAGCATTTCTTCATTAGCATGTGAAATGAGTGAAATTGTGTGTAGTTTGAACATTCTTGGGCATTTCCCTTCTTTGGGATTGGAATGAAAACTGACCTTTTCCAGTCCTGTGGCCACTGCTGAGTTTCCCAAATTTGCTGGCATATTGAGTGCAACACTTTAACAGCATCATCTTTTAGGATTTGAAATAGCTCAGCTGGAATTCCACCACCTCCACTAGCTTTACTCGTAGTGATACTTCCTAAACCCCTTTGATTTCACACTCTAGGATGTCTGGCTCTAGGTGAGTGATCATACCATCGTGGTTATCATGGAAAAAGTTAGACATGACTCAACTAAACCAAACCACATTTACGTAGGTATGGCTAACACACAGGATATCCCCAAAGCTTTTGGCCTGAGCAATTGAAAGGATATAATTGCCCTTCAGTTCAGTTCAGCCACTCAGTCGTGTCTGACTCTTTGCGACCCCATGAATTGCAGCACGCCAGGCCTCCCTGTCCATCACCAACTCCCGGAGTTCACTCAGACTCATGTCCATCGAATCAGTGATGCCATCCAGCCATCTCATCCTCAGTCATCCCCTTCTCCTCCTGCACCCAATACCTCCCAGCATCAGAGTCTTTTCTAATGAGTCAACTCTTCGCATGAGGTAGCCAAAGTACTGGAGTTTCAGCTTTAGCATCATTCCTTCCAAAGAAATCCCAGGACTGATCTCCTTCAGAATGGACTGGTTGGATCTCCTTGCAGTCCAAGGGACTCTCAAGAGTCTTCTCCAACACCACACTTCAAAAGCATCAATTCTTCAGCGATCAGCCTTCTTCACAGTCCAACTCTCACATCCATACATGACCACAGGAAAAACCATAGCCTTGACTAGACGGACCTTAGTCGGCAAAGTAATGTCTCTGCTTTTGAAAATACTATCTAGGTTGGTCATAACTTTTCTTCCAAGGAGTAAACATCTTCTAATTTCAGGGCTGCAGTCACCATCTGCAGTGATTTTGGAGTCCAAAAAAATAAAGTCTGACACTGTTTCCACATCTATTTGCCATGAAGTGATGGGACCAGATGCCATGATCTTCGTTTTCTGAATGTTGAGCTTTAAGCCAACTTTTTCACTCTCCACTTTCACTTTCATCAAGAGGCTTTTTAGTTCCCCTTGACTTTCTGCCATAAGGGTGGTGTCATCTGCATATTTGAGGTTATTGATATTGATATTGCCCTTAACTCCAGTTAATTAGAGGAGCCAGTTTAGTGGGGAAGGATGAAATGTTCCAGACATTTAATTCGTTTATCTAGCTGGTGTGTGTGTGCTCAGTCGGTTCAATCATGTCTGACTCTTTGTGACGCTATGCACTGTAGCCCGCCAGGCTCCTCTGTCCATGGGATTCTCCAGGCAAGAATACTGGAATGGTTTGTGGTGCCCTCCTTCAGGGGATCTTCCTAATAGAGGGACTGAACCCACATCTGCTGGGTCTCCTGAGTTGCAGGCAATTCTTTAACCACTGAACCACCTGGGAAGCACTTATCAAGCTCAGCTGCTATTTAATAAAAGAGACCCAATTATAATTTAGTATTTTACCGAAAGATGGGTCCAGGTACTCATCACTCAAAACCCAACGAGGCCAGGTTGGTGGAAGGAAAGTTTGCTTTATTTCATATGCTGGTAACTGTGGGGAAAGCGGGGGGTGGACATCTGTCCAAAAGCTGACTATGCCCCCCCGCCAACTGACAACTAGTGGGGCAGAGCTTTTTTAGGATGAGGGAGAGGGCTGCATGCAGAAACAGCACAGCCAGCTCTGACAGTCATCTTCAAATTGGTCATCAGTGGTTTGACCACTGTCATGCTGGGATTGTTTTAAATACAGTTTGATTTGTTTCCGTTTCTTTGAGGCCGATTCTTGGAACTGTGGCAGCTTATGTCACAGCTACAGTCTGGCCATTGTGTAATTAACTTCTTCCACCTTGTGGGGTTTTCAGTATCTGTGAGACAGGATATGGCTCCGAATTATATCAATACCGTTTGAGAAGGAACTAAAGGTCTTTGACTCTGCTTAATGACTACATTATTATGATTTAGTCTCGTTTGACTATTTTCCTCTGCTTCTGCATACTCTCATTTCTCCAATTAAACTTATTCTTTGACTAAAGCTTTCCAAAGACAAAAGGCAGGCAGAGAACACGGGGCAGGGGGCAAGGACCGTGGGGTCCTGCTTCGTTTCAGTATGAATTAGTAAGTGAGAGTTAATTTCATAACTTAGTGATAGATTTTATTATCAGCAACATAAATGTAAACGTTCTTCAACACATTAAAAGGGAATGTTCAGTTCAGTCGCTCAGTCGTGTCCGACTCTTTGCGACCTCATGAATTGCAGCACGCCAGGCCTCCCTGTCCATCACCAACTCCCGGAGTTCACTCAAACTCATGTCCATCCAGCCATCTCATCCTCTGTCGTCCCCTTCTCCTCCTGCCTCCAATTCCTCCCAGCATCAGAGTCTTTTCCAATGAGTCAACTCTTCACATGAGGTGGCCAAAGTATGTACTAGATCTATATTAGCATTGTGAGATCTCAAAAGTAAATTGTAAGGTGAAGAAAGCCAGTTGCTGAATGATATGTGCAGTATGACACCATTTATATAAATTTAAATAACACAGAACAATGTAATACATTATTTACGGATTCCTATAAGTATGACCACACAGTGTTTCTTATCATGTGCATATGAATCACCTGTGGATCTTGTTAAACATTAGCAGGCTTTGATTTAGTGGGTCTGGGATGGAGCTTGAGATTCCGCCTTCTAACAAGCTCCCAGAGAAGCAGCTATGCCATCATGGGAGACAGGAGACACAGGTAAAGTGAAACTTTCTTACTTCCTTCGGTTATCTTGCTCTGTGTGGATGCTGAAACCTCTCTGTTGCACTTCTGAACTCTCATAAAGGTATTCTTGCCCATGAATGGTTGTTAAAATAGGTGTATCTGGGGGGTTTTGTGGGCTGGCACTTCCTATTCTACCATCTTGCTAATGAACCCGAATCAGTTGTGCATCATTTCACCCAAAAGACACACAGAGAGAAAAACATTGAGGTTGTTGTTGTTGTATGTTTTTAAAAAAGTACTTATTTAGCTGTACCGGTATTCAGTGGCGGGGTATGAACTCTTAGTTGCAGCATGTAGATCAAGTTCCCCGACCAGGGTTCCAACCTGGGCTCTCTGCTCCACTGGGAGCGTGGACTCTCATCCAGGAAGTCCCAAAACACTGAGTTTGCAGAACTATTTTTTATTTTTCTAGAATATCTACTGAAATCAGGGGTCAAATGAAAGTTATGGTGGAATTATTACTTACGCGGGTCCTTGCTCCACGAGGAATTCAGGCAAGGCTTCCTTGGGATTTGGGCTGCAGGAGGGCTTGAAAACAAGAAACAGGTGCCCTTTCTTCACTCCTAGAGGGAAGGTGCCCTGGTTCCTTACGAGGGATAACAACAGGGGTGGGTCTGGGGCTTCTGAGCAGGAGTGCCTTAGGGGGTGTGCCTGTTCACTCGGTGGCTCTGTGTACCCTGCTGGTGCTTAGTACTTCAGAAGTGGCAGGCTTTTGTGGCCTTTTGTATCTTACTGTTCATAAGAACCCAAACTGCGCATGTCTGAAGCTATTTTTCAGTTCCATATAGTTTCTTTGTATTCTGTTACTGGAGGAGACGTTTGTCCAGCTGCAAGCACTGCAGCAAAGGGTCCCAGGTCCCAGACCATCTCAAATTCAGCTGTCAGTGGGAGCTACACTGCTTCCTTGTCCATTTTCCCTCAGGGATGGAGGCCACACTCACAGCCAAATCCATTTGAGGATTTTCCATCACGATATTTAAATCCTAAATTGTGTTTTCATTTCTTCCTTATCACCCTATTGCCGCTTCACGTCCCATGAACATGTTCCTAGGTTCTGAAAACAAGTTGATTAAAGAAAGGGAAATAAGTCTACCGTAAAGAGCACCACAGAATAACATTCTAATTACCAGCAAGTGTGAGCTAGGGTTGCACAGTAGATCATATGAGCCACACTTCCTTCCAAGAGTTAAACATTTATATGTTAGGAAACTCTGTTGCTGTGTCAAAGATACAGTTGCATGCATGGATGTGAAGTCACTTCAGTTGTGTTCAACTCTTTGTGACCCCATGGACTGTAGCCTACCAGTTTCTCTGTCCATTGGATTTTCCAGGCAAGAATACTGGAGTGGGTTGCCATTTCCTTCTCCAGGAGATCGTCCCAACCCAGGGATAGAACCGGGGTCTCCCACATTGTAGGCAGACGCTTTAACTTCTGAGCCACCAAAGAAGTCCGAGATCCCTTAATCCTTTACTCAAATAGGGTTTTGCCTCTCTGTCCTTGATATGACTGTTCCCTTAAGGTGTTTACAAGACACAAACACTGGCTATTTACCCTGTTGCTGTTGTTAGTTCCATTTCAGAGGGTAAACAAGAGGCTGACTGTAAATGGCTTAACTGGAGCCCATCCATCTCTTGTCTCAGGAAATGTTAACACTTTCTTGCCAAAAGTATTCAGGTTGAAGCCCACATCTTTGTGCCCCGTGTTGTGGGGCAGTTGTAACTGGAGGCTGGTTGTAAATGTCTAACCTGAAGTCCATCTATCTCCTCCATCAATAATAGACAATTACTGGCTAAAGCTTGGTAAGAAGACAGAGAATACAGGGCCAGCTTGTTGAGGAGAGCCTGGCCTGGGAAATAAGGTCGATCAGCAGCGCTGATGGGGATTATCCAGCTACCAGAATTCCCTCAACCTAACACAACCACCTTCCTCTCCCCATGTTTCTATGAAAGTTGAACTAGTTCCTCAGAGTTTTCCTCAGACACCCCATGAGCAAGCCCACCTCTGGACCCCAGTCCTTGCTGCTTCCTTTGTGTGAAACACTCATCTCCCAGATCCCGGCATGAGCCACTGTCTCACGGCCTCTGGCTCCTGGGTGACTCCTCCAAACTCCAAGTCCAAGTAGCACTCTTTCCCCATCTTTCCTGATGGGCTTCTCATATTTATTTGTTTATTTCCTGTACCCACTCCCTCTAGAATGTAAACGTGTTGAAGTCAAGGAGTTTCTTTTCTTCTCTGCAGTATCCAACAGGTGAAACAGTGCTCAGCATGACACAAGCAGGCACGCCAGGCTTGTTTCCTCCATAAGTGGAGGAATAATAATAATCTCCATAATCTTTCCTGCACCAGAAAGATTGGAGAACCCATCTTCTTTCTCCCTTGTCTGTTGGTAATATTTTCATGAGTGTGTTTCAGCTCAGACCAAAGAATGTGGGGCCTTTAGCATTTTTCCCATTTGGTGGAGTTGGAAAGATGGGAACTCTAAGGCAATTGGTTCAGAAAATCTCTTCACAAAACACTAGGCACACACACACATACACACACACATGTTTGGCAGTCAGCCTTGAGAGAAGAGCAGAGAATCCATGGCCCTTCCTCCCCACTGCCTACAGCCGGGCCATAGTGCTATTCCCACTCCATTTTTGCCCAGTTTTCTGGGAGTCTTGAAAAAAGATTCAAGAAGCTACTGACATGGCAGGTACAAGCTTTGGCCAGATGGAGGGAGATGGATGTTTCTGGAATATGATCCAGTCTTTTGAGTTGACTCCGAGTGAGCTGAAGGCACTAGAGGTCTCTGTAAACATACAGGTAAAAATGGAAGAGCAGATTTGCAGGATTCAGAAGAAAAGGAGGGACTGATTTAATTAGACTGCTTAGATTATTCTAACATGATACAAGAAACAAGCCCAGAGGTCAAGAGAGGATCTCCTAGCCTATCTTCAAACAGGAGGCCCTGCTCCCTTGAATGTGGGTCCGTGAAACAGCGCTTGGGAAGGGAAGAGGTGTGTCATGAATATTTTGCCTGCAGAGGACAAAGTGGTGTGTAGAGAGGATGTGCAGGCCCGTCCCAGGACACTGAGCACACGGACACAGTGACTGGACTCTCAGCCCTGCTCTTGGGGCCTGGCACTGTCTCCACCGCAGCCACAGGGGGAGCAGCTCACGCGCGTCCTGGAGACTATGGTCACAGGATCTGGACCTGGCCAATCGGTGTGTTCTATCCCCCCTGGCCACCGTGATTGGCTCAGGACTGGTGCGGTGACCAGTCGGGGCCCAGGGCCAGGCCACACGCTGGAATCAAGAGAAGGGGAGCTGGCCTTCTGCCAGAAGGGGTGGAGCTGGGTGAGGTCAGGCTCCAGCAGTGGGAGGGGCATGAGGTCAGCCTGGGGCAGTTGGTGACCTTCCTGAGCCCATCAGGGCAGAGCTGCTGGCCTGAGAATGAGGGCGCTGCTGAGCCCAGGGCTTGAGAGCGCCGGTTCCTGCTGTGGTCGCGGAGCTCTTCCTGAACCCGGAGGGAAGCCGTCTGCCTGTGAGTCCTCTCCTGCTTGCCTGTCAGCTTGTTTGAACCACGCTGGGTTTTCGGTCCAGCTGGCTAAGTGGAGACCCTGGAAATGCAACTGTGTGGGTTTTGGCTGGCTTCAGGGAAGAAATGCCAGATGACACTTGGAGACTACAGTTTAATCTGGATTCAGGTCATAGCTTTTGAAAATGAACTAAAAGTCCCTCATTTGTGTATGATTCTTGTGACCCCATAGGCTACACAGTTCATGGAATTCTCCAGGCCAGAATACTGGAGTGGGTAGCCTTTCCCTTCTCCTGGGATCTTCCCAGTCCAGGGATTGAACCCAGGTCTCCTGCATTGCAGGCAGATTCTTTACCAGCTGAGCCGCAAGAGAAGCCCATGAATACTGGAGTGGGTAGCCTGTCCCTTCTGCAGTGGATCAGAATTCCCAAGCCAGGAATCAGACCTGGGACTCCTGCATGGCAAGACGATTCTTTACCCGCTGAGCTACCAGGGAAGGCCAGTATCTCTTAAGGCCAGCTATTCATTGTAGGATTCCTCTAATTAGTCTTCACAGGATTAAGGTAGCAACCTGCTAAGGTAGCAATCGATGTCTTTTTTCTAGAGGACAAACTGGGGCTCAAAGAAGGGGGTAACAGGTAACAGAGCTACAGCAAGGAAGTGTGTACCTGGACAAAACCCCCAGGTCCTGCTGGTAGAACTCAGGGAACCATATGGTGTGGCTCGTCCATGTGACAGGCGTAAGGCACCTGGCCCACACTGGATCCTGTGGGGACCTGACTTGGTAACTGCCTTCTGGCAGCTCTGAGACTCACCAAAGCAATTGGCACTGAAGAGAGGAAGGCCTCCTCCCTTCATCCACCCCACCAGCGCCCTACGGGTACTCCCATGCCCTGCCCTCTTCCTCTTGCTTTGTGAGGGAATCAGGGTCACACTCATGTGACCACACTGGCTGTCCACTCTTCACGAGCTACCACCTGGAGCGGCTACAGGAGAGGGCATGAGCCTCTGCCCCTGAGCACCTCTCTTTCCTTTGCACCGTGGGGGCCCTCCTCCACACCTGCACACCAGGGGCCTTTTCTGAGACCTGTAGGGACCCTCCCTCAGTTGGCAACAGGTTGCATCCATCGCTGTCCTTTCAATGCCTCCCTTGAAACTCAGCTCATGAGCTCCTTTGTCTGCATCACGGCCCACCTCGCTGCCACGGGAGGGACAGAGCTGACAATGAATCCAAAGCTCGGATCTCACAGCCGGGAATCTGTGTGGAAAGGACCTGATTATTCACACTGTAGAGGCTGTAGTAGGCTCCAGGGATCCATAACCAGGGCTTGGGCCAAAGTGACNCAAGCTCCTTTGTCTGCATCACGGCCCACCTCGCTGCCACGGGAGGGACAGAGCTGACAATGAATCCAAAGCTCGGATCTCACAGCCGGGAATCTATGTGGAAAGGACCTGATTATTCACACTGTAGAGGCTGTAGTAGGCTCCAGGGATCCATAACCAGGGCTTGGGCCAAAGTGACTCCACAGCTGTTAGTGCCTGGGGAGGGTTCTGGCTATAGTGGGGGTGGGGTGAGTCTCCTGAGGTTCTGAAGGCCCCCTGTGTGCAGGTTCATGGTGCAGAGAGAAGAGAAGGCAGAGTCCTTCCCTGGAGGTGGTCACAGCTCGTGGACGAGCCAGACAGGCAGGCAGGGCACGATAGCACCTGAGCTGCCTTCATGAGTGAATGGTGTGGGGGCAGAGGAAGAGAATCAGGTCTGCTCCCTTCTGTGGTGCCCAGGGAAGGTTGTCACAAGAGTAAACGCTTTCTATGGTGATGACCATCACTGCTGTCTGCAGAGGGTTTACGTTGGTGTGTATCTACATCTGAGCAGTCAGGCCATCTCTAAACTACATTGGCCATGGGCATTGCCTCTTCTTAGAACTTGATATCTTTTGTCTCTTCCTTACTGAACATTCATTGCCAAGAGGGTTTTGGGGCCACAAGGATGTTGCATTTTTCTCTAGCTTTGTCTCATGAGGAATAATTTTCTGGTTGTTGGTGTGGTTTGTTTTTCCAGCTCTCTTTCTTGGCTTATTTTGTGAATTTGTTTCTGCCAGAGGAAGAGCTTAGGATCTGCCTTCTGGCTGAGATGTGACTCTTACAACAGCAATGCCTACCTGGGTATCATGACCACATTTGCCAAAAGGGCTTTGTTTGGCAGAAGACATCTTGAAAGTACCTACACTGTCCTTTCAGATGCCCAGAGGCTACTTGAAATGAAATAAAAACCAAGAATTCTCAAGTTGATTCTTACAATATGTGGGGAGTCAGAAAAATCCCCTGGAGAAGGGAAACACTACCCACTCCAGTATTCGGGCCTAGACAATTCCTTGGAGTGTATAGTCCATGGGGTCGCAAAGAATCAGACAAAATCGGATGACTGAACAACAACAGCAATGAAGTTTCACCATGTGTGAAACAGAGATGCCAGCAGTGTTTGCACGACTGTGTGCATGTTCAGTTGCTCATTCGTGTCCAACTCTTTGCAGCCCTGTGGCCTGTAGCACCCAAGATCCTCTCTCCGTGGAATTTTTCAGGCAAGAATACTGAAATGGATTGCCAGGTCTCCTGCATTTCAAAATCTACATTGGCTGGAGGGTTCTTTTCTGCTGAACCATCTGGGAAACAAGTCATTACATCACTGGGTTATTCTAAAGTCCTTAACTTAGAGTCTGGTACTCGGGAAATTCTCACTGGTAATGTGAATATTCAGTCATATATCATTATTGCTCATATGATAATGGAATGGCCATGCTCACCAAGGAGAAAGAAGAGCCTTTCCAAGTCCAGTTAAATCCTTCTCCACACGTATCTTCTTTAAAACTTCTGACTTTAAAATAAACATCAAGCATAAAGACCTTGGTTATGGCCACCAGGAAAGATCGAGTTGTACTAATAAGTGATGAGGCTTCTTCCAGTTCCAATATGCATGCGTGGTTTCCCAGGCATCACCCAGCACTTCTGTGACAGCAGCTGGGGGTCCTGCAACTTAACTCAGTGTGGACACTGCCTATCTGGGGGTAGTTCCAGACCCCACAGGTTAAAGGCCCAGCCCTACAGACCCTCCCACCACTCCAGCCATCATTTGCAAGCCCAGATTGTCACCTGCGCTCTGCCCCACTGGCTACCCGTTCAGAGACTTTGGGTTCTATTAATTTGTCGAGTAGTCACGGAACTCAGAGAAACAGGTTGCCTAGTAGATCCCAGCCTTATTGTAAAAGGTAATAAACTCAGGAACAGCAGATGGAGGGGGATACATAGGACAGGGTGTGTGTGTGGGGGGAGGCACGGAACTTCACGCTCTCCGAGCCTCACTTTCCCCAAATCTGCATGTGTTCATCAACCCAGAAGCTGTCCAGACCCTGTTTGGGGGTTTCTATGGAGGAGTCATGACACAAGCACAATTGATTAAATCACTGGCTGTTGGTGATTGCTTCAACCAGAAGCCCTTCTGGCTTTCCCAGACAAGGTCAGGGGAGGAGGTGGGTAGGGGAGGGACCGGAAATTCCAATCCTCTAACCATGTGCTTAGCTACCCTGGCAAGCCGCACCCCTCTTTGGAAAGGAGGCACTCTCCGAAAAGTCACCTCATTCACCTAACAAGAGACACCTTGACTGCTCTCCCCACTTAGGTAATTCCCAGAGTTTTAGGAGCTCTGTGCCAGGACCAGGGGCAAAGACCAAAAATGTATTTCTTAATATTATACAAATCACAAGGTCACAGTGACCCCAAATTTCAGTGATAATTTGGTTCTATAGCCTTGAATGTTTTTCAGCAGTTGATTGGACCTTTTTTTAAAAAAAGTTTGGGGCCACACCTTGAGGCATGCGGTGATCTTAGTTCCCCGACTAGAGATTGAACCCACACTCCCTGCATTGGAAGGCAGAGTGTTAACCGCTGGACCACCAGGGAAGTCTCTGATTGGGCCCTTTTGAGGTGAAACTGTTATTGGCATAAACTAAACGGTTCAAGATTTCAAAAAGCGGGAGCTGAGCATGCGCCATCTTCCTGTGGTGTCTTCAGATCGTTACCGACGTTTCCATGGCCCCTGCAACCCCGAGCTTTCCCCTGAGATGAGTCAGGCCCCAGGAAGCCTGTTGCCTGCCCCTGCTCAAGACCAGAGTCTATTCCGGGGCCGTGGGGCACAGGAAGCGCGCGGGTGTGTGCGGGTCCACACCAGCCGGATTAGTGGAGAGATGTCAGGGATGACTCATTCCCAGGTGTGCTCTGATTACAAGAAGTGCGAAGGTTTGGGGAACAAGATAGCCTCAGAGAGAGCCTAGCCACACTACCTTGCCCACTGTGAAACAAAACTGGGGCTTATGCGTGCTTCCCCAGGGAGAAAGAAATCCATGGATACTCAAACAATGACCCCCAAAAGATGAAGCGTCTTAAGGTGGGATTTCTCAGCCTTGGTGTTGTTGGCACTTAATATCTTGCAGCATTCATAAATGCAACTGAAATGTCCCCAGATGTCACTAGTGTCCCCCGGGCCCAAACCTGAGGGCCATCTGGACAGGCTGGACCAGGAGCAGGGATGAAGGAAATGAAAGTCGCTCAGTCGTGTCTAACTCTTGGCGACCCTATGGGCTATACAGTCGATGGAATTCTCCAGGCCAGAATACTGGAGTGGGTAGCCTTTCCCTTCACCAGGGGATCATCCCAATGCAGGGATCGAACCCAGGTCTCCTGCATTG
Organism: Cephalophus harveyi; assembly: GCA_006410635.1. Taxonomy (NCBI): domain Eukaryota; kingdom Metazoa; phylum Chordata; class Mammalia; order Artiodactyla; family Bovidae; genus Cephalophus; species Cephalophus harveyi. The sequence continues at coordinate 59,751 of SJYT01043604.1, forward strand.
CAGGCAGATTCTTTACCCGCTGAGCCCCAAGGGAGGCCCAAGGGAAGCCCAGGAGCCTGGGTGGGGGGATGCAAAAGGACAGTGAAGCAAGAGGAATGGGGGCAGATAAGCAAGTCTGCCCTCCTGAAACGCCTGCTGGCCCGGTCGTCTGCAGTTATGACTGGGCAGGGGTGGAGGTCACAGGGGCTCAGAGGTGTGTGACCCCCTTCGCTCCCCCTGGGCCAGCAGGTGTGTGAGGCTGAGCCGCTCCGAGGCAACACGGGCTCTGAGCCCCACACAGACGGGGCCCCCGTGTGCAGTGTGAGCCTTTCTCCCAAGTCAGGAGGGTTATTGTTGAGAAGACATCCCGTGACGACCGGGGGAAGACTGGCCTGGCTGAGGTGGCGGTCGATTGGTGGATCTTAGGGACCCAGAGCATTGAGTGTTCCAGGTGGGGCTTCTGATGCTGATGACCACAAACTGGGGTGGCGGGGAGGCTTAAAACAATACTAATCGATTCTCTCCCAGTTCTGGGGGCCAGAAGTCTAAAGTCAAGGGTCAGCAGGACCGGGCCCCCTGACCTGGGCTCTGGAGGAGCGTCACTCCCAGCTCTTCCAGTTTCTGGGGCTCCAGGTGTTCCTGGGTTTGTGGCCACATCCCCCCCAGCCTCCGCTTCCTCCTCACGTGGCCTCCTCCTCTCTGTGTGTCTCTCCTCTTCTTATAAAGACACCCATCATTCTGCATAAGGCTCACCTCATCCACTGTCACCTTATCTAACTTGATTTCATCTGCAATGACCCCATTTATGAATAAAGGCCCCCTGGCAAATATGGGGAGTTGGGATGTGGGTGTCTCTTTTGGAGGGCACCACTCACCCCGCCACAAAGCTGAGCCTTTACACACGAGCAGTTATCCCAGGAGTGGGGGGAGCTCACGCAGGACCCCTCAAGTACAGCCGTGGGTGGGGGAGGCATGGTGCATGGTTGAAGAGCTGAGCAGGGCAGGTGTTCTGGCGGGGACCAAGCCTTGGCCTGGCTGCCTCGGTGCAGGGTCCTGGGGTGTGCACGGAAGCCCCTGAGGTCATCAAGATGCAGGTTGTGACTTTGAGCAGGTCTAGGAGTGCCCCACAGTGCGCTTCTCACCTGCTCCCAGGGTGTATAAACTGCTGACCCTGGTCCATGCTTAGAGGTGCGAGGAGCGTGCAGGCCTGTTTCCCAGGAGCTGTCAGAAACTTCCCCAAGGAAGGCCCCCTCTCCAGTGTCTACGCAAGTCCCCAATCCCCCGTCCAGTGCCCCAGAGGTACCCCAGGCAGAGACCCATACACAACACTGGGTGCCTGAGCCAGGAACTCATTGGAGGGGAAAGTGGTGGGTCTGGAAGAAACGTGCTCATAACTTTGCATATAGGACGGATGGAGGCCGAGCCTGGCCAACTGGCTGTGACCCACTTGCCCCCCCCACCCTCTGCCAGGCACCGTGGGCCCAGAGGACCTCAGCTTAAAAATTGCTTCCCCAGCCACCCACAAGAGGGGCCCTCATTGTCAAATCAGGATCTGACACCTTGATCCAGAAGACGGCCCCTGAAGTCAGTTTCACACATGAGGGTCCAGGAGGGGTGTCATGTCAGAGACCCCTGGGACAGCAGACAGGATGGAAATGGTAGGAAAAGGTCCTGGAGGCAGGTGGCCCAGGCCTGCCTTCTGCAGGAGCGCCTCTTCCGCCCATCCCCCACTGCTCTGTCCCTCCAATGGCTGTGGGGTTAGTGGCCAAGGTTCCCAGGAAATAGACAAGAGCAGCTTGTGGGCCAACATGCTTCCTTGTAACTGAAACCCATCAGCATTTTTCAAGCGCAACCTCAAAGCCAGGGCATTCTTTATGTCCACTGGTAATTGCCGAAAAGGCCACACAGGAAAATCCCGGGTGTGTACTGGGGGTGACCGAGGCCCACACCTCCCCAATGTTGAACTTGACTCCGGATTTGGCAGAATTGTTAAGGCCGCAGGCACGTGAACCCTACAAGGTCAGTTTGCTTTCAAGATGCCGTTCAGGGCTCGCCACTGCACCCCAGGGCTGGCAGGCTGCAATTTCTCCTCATTCCTCCTCGGAATTGGTGTGGGCCGTGGCGGTATCTGTGTCCCGTCTTTGTGGATATTGCTTTTTGAAAAGCAAGCGAGCAACTGCCTCCTGGGGGATGGGAGCCACCTCCACAGCAGACTCCAGGATGGCTGGTCAGGCGGTGAGGGTACCTGAGCTCCCAGAGAGGCTCAGACCCCGCACAGCCCTTCTGAGGCCACGTGTGCAGGTCGAGACCCAGCCCGGCCACTTCCTGGGGACTGAGCAGCCTCAGGCAAGTGGCTTCCCCACTCGGGACCTTGGTTTTTCCATCTTCGAATGGAGGGGCTTTCATCTGGTGGGGGGTGGGCAGGGTTGCCATGGATACGGGACAGGGGAGAGGGGCATATTTCTTGTAGTTTCCAGCTGAGGCTTTGTGGGCATGAGCTGGTGTCTGAGACAGTTCCCAGACTTGGCTAAGTGTGGTGATGAGCATGGAGTTGGGGGGTGGGGGTCCCTCCTCATAGCCTGGACATTGGGGTGGGGGTTCTCGACTTAGAGGCACCTCAAGTCTAATTTCAACAACTCCGTATGTAAGGATAATGCAGCCACAGATGGTCTCAGGGACTTGTCAGCCTGGATGCAAAGCCCCATCCCCACCCCACCTTCTGTGGGCATCCTGACCTGGTTTGTGGTACAAGGGTCAGATCCCTTTACCGAGGGAAGGAACTGAGGCTCTGAGAGGTGGGGCAAGGAGATCAAGGCCACTGGGCCCGAAAGGGGCAGTTGAACCTGGGTTCTGGGTCCTCATGTCAGACTCTTTGCCTTGAACCATGAGAACTGGACTCTAGGGAGGGCTGAGTGCCAACAAATTGATGCTTTTGAACTGTGGAGTTGGAGAAGACTCTTGAGAGTCCCTTGGACTGCAAGGACATAAAACCAGTCAATCCTAAAGGAAATCAACCCTGAATATTCATTGGAAGGACTGATGCTGAAGCTGAAGCTCCAGTACTTTGGCCAACCCATGTGAAGGGCTGACTCACTGGAAAAGACCTTGAGGCTGGGAAAGATTGAGGGCAGGAAGAAAAGGGGGCATCAGAGGATGAGATGTTTGGATGGCATCACGGAGTCAATGGACATGAGTTTGAGTAAGCTCTGGGAGGTGGTGAAGGACAGGGAAGCCTGGTGTGTTGCAGTCCACGGGGTCTCAAAGAGTCAGACGTGACTTAGTGACTGAACAACAACAAAATGTGGTCTTCAGCCTCCATGTCACTCCTGCCCCCAGGCTTAGTGCCTGTGCCACGAGCCTCTCCTAGAGTGAGGTGTCAGGGGCCATTGTCTAGTTCCGAAGCTATTCATATCTCTATTCATAATTCCACCATTACACGTTCATTTCTTTGGCTGTAAAGTTTTTATGTCTCTTGAGTCTTAAGTGCTGAGGCTTTTATACAGCCCACCTGGCTTCCTTTGGGCCTCTCTTGGTTTTGTGGAAGCGTACTTGTTATAAACTGGAGAAGGAAGTGGCAAAGTTATCAAGTGAATTCTGGACATATTTTAAGAGTCTTGTCTTTAAAGTTCCCCAAGGACGGCTCTTCCCTGGTCCCAGGTAGTTGGGCTGAAATCTGTGCCCCTCTGGTTGGGGTTTCGATGTCCTCCCATGTCTCCAGGCCGGTTGTGTGCCAGAGTCAGCTCTTTCTGGCTCATCGGGAATTCTGCCAGCCGGGTGTTAACCCTTTGGTACATGAAACAGGCCAAGGCGGGAGTATTTACACTACAGAAATTGGCAAATGATGCAGCTACAGATCAGGGTTTCTTCCTGGAGAGCAGGGGGTTGGGCAGGGGGCTGCATACGTTATCAGCATGCCCCTGCTGTGTGGCTACGTGTCTCCTTTTCCTGAAGAGGTCAAGTGTCTTCAAACGCGTTTGTTGTATTTTCGCTTCTCGTTATGACACTTCTTTATTTCTGCCCGTTCTGTTTGGTTCTTTTCCAAGTTGGCTGTGTCATTTTCTTTAATGGTTTCCTGTCCTTTGCAGGACCTTTCTATCTTGAGGTTTATTTCTCTAAATGAGATGAGCTTAGCTGATTTATTAGATTTATTATCCATCAAATCCTCTCAGAACCCCAAAGCTGAGGGGGTCACTTCTGCTGGTTCTCTTCCAGCTGTCTTTCATCCTGATGTGCCTGGTGCTCTTCCACAATGGCCACCACCCTTCCATAACCCGTGGGGCAGTTCCCAAGCCTGGGAAGAAGGTGTCCTTATCCAGAAAGACTTGGCACTTGCATTCTCCATGCATCTGAGGGTGTTATGGATAGCATCACCTTGAACCAAGGTCACGGGCTGACATGCCTGGACCCACTGGGGTCCTCACCTGCTCCTTCTCCTGCTCGGCACCAGAACCACCTTCCTTGTCATTCCCGAGGCTGGAGGAGGGAGGTCCTTTCTGGGTCGCCTGAAAGTGTCGTCTCCTGGGAGTCCAGCTCCATGGGGAGAGAGGTGTCTTCTGTTGGACTCCTCCTCTTGGGCGGTTGCTCCTCTGGGTCTTCTCAGGTCTTCAGCAACTTTAAGGCGTGACACTTTTGTATTGTTTTTGCTTTCCATGAGAGGGTGGATCTGAGTAACCTACCCACCAATCATCAAAGCAGAACTGTGAATGAGTACATGTCTTTTATTCCTTCAACAAGCCAGGCCTTGGGAGCCAGACCCTATGCCGAAGCTGAGGGGTGAATCTGCCCCAGCCAGTCCTGCAGCCCCAGCTCCCTCAGAGACTGCGGTCTGGGTCCTGGCTCACTGGAGACAGTTGAGGGTACCATGTCCAGGATGTGTAGAAGGCGTGCTTATGGCAGCACCCCGTTGACCGCTCCTCTCGGGTGGTGCAGACGTGGTCAGCAGGAACCACGGTACAGAAATGCCTCCCTGCACACCCTTTCCCAGGGACTGAGCACTTTGCCGTCCCCTTCGGGAGCCGTCCAGGTGGAGGGCAGGCGTGAGCAAGTCAGGGTCAGCCCCCACATGAGTCCCAGCCTGCCCCCTCATCCACGAGTATTAAAATGAACCTGAGGATGCTGCCAGAGGTTGGGGAAGGACCTCAGGAGCATCCTCGGCCAGCACACAGTAGGAACTCAGCAGGACTGTCCCCCCCCAGCCCCATGGATCACTCAGCAAATATCATCAACCAAGGCTCCTGTGAGATAACACGTTCAGGTGACCCAGAAAGGGCCCCTGTCTTCCAACTCCGGGAACTGGAAGGAGGGTGGTCCTGGCGCTGATCAGGAGAGGATGAGGCCCACCCCGTGTCAGACGCTCTCCCTCCCGGGGGGCACGTCTGTCACCTAAGCAGACAGACTCAGCCTGGAACCAGCCTTCCAGCTCACACCCACGCGTGACCCGGGTGCCAACAGGAAGAGCAGGCAGGACCCAGGGCTGCCAAGAATGCACCCGGTCATTAGGGACTGACCAGGCATCACGTGCCTTGGACACATTCGGGGAGAACACGACCTCTCCCACAGAGCGGCCCTGGCATCAGAGGCCCTCCGAGTGGTGGTATTATCCTTAGAGCTGAGGGAGCCGAGGGCACGGGGGTAGGTGACCAGTTCCCTGTGGTGTCAGAAGTCCAACCCAGGCCTTCCCCCGGGGCTCCGCGGCTTCCTGGCCCGGCAGTGCCCGGGAGCCATCCTGTGTGTCCCTGCCGTGTACACACGCCCCCCGCAGCTCCTGCTGGGCCGTGAGCCGGGTGGGGTGCACACACAGGAGGCCGTGGAGGCGCGCGCACCACCCTCAGGCCTGAGACTCACACCCCTGATTCCCTGATGGCAGTGACGGGGCCCTCTGGGTGGGCGGCAGCTGCAGGGCCAGGGTGGGCTGGGGAGCTGTGCTGCCCGGGAGCCTCTGGGGGAGCAAAGGGCCCCAGGCTGGGCCTCGTTGAGGCCAACCTTCCAGCAACCTAGGAGGCTGCCCTTAGCGGAGATGGGGGACTGTGACGGACAACACGCCGGGGCAGCAGCCGTGGGGACGAAGAGGGCCCTTGGCATCCTCGACCACCAGGAATCCCCCCCGGGGACGCTTTTGCTTGTTCTGTGATTCCCTTCTTCCTTCTAAAAGGAAAGTGCCGAGAACAACTGTGGTGAGGCCGCTGTGCCTGTGAGTTGAGCCGGGAGTGGAGGTTTAAGCCCGTCCAGTCTGGGCAGGGCGGGCCTCCCCCTCCCTCTCCCTCCCCCACCTCGGACGGCACAGTCCTGGTCACTCTGTGGGCCTTCTCAGCTCTTTGGGAACTTTAAGGCGTGACACTTGTTATTTCCTGTCCTTGTCCAGCACCTGGCGGCAGCCCATTGCAAGGGCCCTGACCCTGTCCTCTCCCCGAGCCCCTTGGCCTTGCCATGCCCAGGCCAAGGCTCGAGGCCCCTGCGATTCTGTGGCCTCCAGACTACCCCCCGAGGGGCCAGGCCGGGCAGAAGCCACCGCTCTGGGGCGTCCTGCTGGAGGAGGGGACCGGCATCTTAGGGTTTCTTCCTGCCGGGAGCAGACTGCTGTCGGGCCAGGCACCAGGGTTTCAAACATCCTCTATGTGTAAGATGAGGACATCCCACACATCCACCGAGTCTACGACCCTTTCCCAATCCTGCCACATGGTTTTCTTGGAGGGACCCTGTCGCTCACGGAAACGCAGAGTGTGTTTTCCCAGGGATGTGGCCCGGGCACTGCTTCTTGACCAGCATCGAGAGAAATGTCCGCGGACTTTGAGGAATATAGTTTGGGTCTTTGCGTGTGGCTGAACAGAGTGCACAGAAATAAACGGGAGCTGTAACAGGAAAGACGGGGTTGGCCGTATGGGGCCATCCGTGGTCATTCCCAGTGCCCCACGTGGTCAGCCCCGCTCCCGGGAGCCCCCAGGCTGGAGGCGTTGCTGCCTCTTGGGTCTCGGTGCCTCGGGGCTTCCTACGGTAGGGGAAGCGGCTTCCAGCTTCTTTGCAAAGGGAGTCTGTGCAGGGGTGGTCTTAGTGGCCTCAAGGTGGTGGAGAGGTAGCATAGCCCCAGCCACGGGGTTGGCCGGGGGTGCTGAGAGCACCAAGATCTCCCCCCAGCTGTGAAGCAAGTCACGTATGGCAAAGATTTGCAGAGGAGCAATCGAGGGTCTCAGAGAGGCTGAGTCACTCGCCAGAGACAACACAGCAGCAGACCAGGACTGCGACCCCGGTCGTTCAAACCACGGCTGCCGGGGTCCAGCCCCGGTGGATCCAGGGTGATTCGAAGGGTGGACGGCGTCGGCGAGGAAAACTTATTTATTTAATAATATTAGATTAGATTAGAAAGAGATAGTATAGTAGGAAAATTAAGTGGAGAAAAGAGGCTGAATAACTTGGTTTACGAGCTGAACTAATCATCTACGTGAGGCCACCGGCGTCCGTTTGAATTTTGGAAAGTGCCCCACCTTGGGCTCTCTCTCTCACAGAACTTAAAAGCCAGGGCAAGTAAGTAGACATGATGAGCCGCCCGCTCCAGATGGGAATTCAGCCTGAAATTAAAGTAGAAAGAGAAGACACGGGGGGAAACCAGTCCAGCTACTGATCCCACTTCTCTATTGTCTAGAGTCTCCTTATATACCTTTGATTGTACATAGAGATCAATGGGCAATACAAAATTATGCGGCGTCAGCAGCCCTGACTCTTATCAAAACCAGGCTTTTTTTCTCTGCATACCTAATTGTATACACAAGTCTTAGATGATTTACATGTCTTCTAGCCAGAGAGCCAATTAACATTTTACAACCTTTTTCCTGATAAGGGTTTGTCAACCAGAAGACTTATTTGTGTTGATCTTCCCAAAGTCTGGTGCCACTCTCAGAAAGCACTAAATAAAGTTACATTCTTACATAGCAAGGACACAAGAGGAGTGCAGTGATATATAACAAAGAAAAGTAATTAACTCAAAAGTCTAGTGTTGCTAACATCAAAACTACTATCTATCTCTTCCCATATCCCGTTTACATTGATTAACATCCTCCAGGTGCCTAAAAGATAAAGAATATGGAGGTCTGGCAGCAGTCATTGAGTCAACAGTGAAAACCTTCACCAATGTAATTTTTAACTCTTCAGAAAAGGCTCTGTTTCCTTAAGATGCTTTTAAGCTTTGTGCCTTTCGCAGTTGGGGGCTGTAAGCAATTCACAAGCTTTAAGAAGTCTAGGGAACCTGTTAGGCAAGCAAGCCAGAGAGTTATCAGAGGGGGCTTAACTGAAACATCCCTTTCAAATGCAGAAGACTAAAGCCTTGAATTGACTTTTCCAGAGAATATCAGAAGAGTGGAAAAGCAGAGTACAAAGGCTGGCAGATTTTTATTCTTTGAGGGGTGGATGCTTGGGAAATTCCAGGGGGAACCCCTGAAACCTGAACACGCCTTGCGTTTGCCAGGCTTCCTACCACATGACCTTGTCACGGGCGGGATTCCTCACACTGGCTCCCGGCACACGGCTCCCTCCTGTGCCCATCTGACCTGCCCCTTGAGGGCAGCAGGAAGATCTGGGCTCCCCTGGCCTGAGCACCCATGCCTGCCTCCCCTCTTCTGTGCTGGGATGTGTCCATTCCCAAGCCCATGCACTATGTCCCCTGGCCCTGGGCCATCATGTCAGGCTCCAGGCTCCCTGCAGGTGAGCCCACGCCCACCAGCACACCTTGGAGCCCTGCTCATCTGTTCCCTGTTCCCGAGTGTCATGATCCTAACAGTCTTCGTGAGGCAGCCTTAGGACTGAAGTCCTGGAGCCCTGCTTCTTCGAAGCTCCCTGCCCCAAGCCCAGTGAGGCTCTGCCCGGTGGCTTCATGACCAGTATGGTGGGCTGAGTGGTTGCCCTGAAAGCCATCCATCTTTCTGCAGCCTGCAAAGGTGACCTTATTCCGATGAAAGCTCTTGGCAGATGGAAATAAGTTACTGACCTCTCACCAGATCACCCGGGACACATGTGGACCCTAAAACCAACGACAGGCGTGCTTGGAAGAGAAGAGGGAGTAATCTGAAGCACAGAGCCCCCCAGGGGAGAAGGTTTGTGCAGATGGACGCAGAGGTCGGGGTGATGTGGCCACAAGCCCAGGGAGGCCTGGGGTTCCCCAAGAGCTGGACCAGGCCAGAGGGACCCTCCCCTGGAGCCTCTGGAGGGAGCTGAGCCCTGCCCACACCTTGATCACAGGTTTCTGACTCCAGAACTGGGGGCGAATGAGTTTGTGTTAAAGCTGTCCAGTCTGTGGCCAGTGGCTGCAGCCACCCCTGGACACTGAGAGTGAACTTGCCGGCTCCAAGGTGAGAACAGTGGCAGGACTGGCCCCCTGCCCCCCACACACAGACACACAACCTTGTCATGAGGTTAAATGAGTTAATCCGCACAGATGCCTGAATCAGGGACTGACACTGGGATCTCAGCCCCCTTCACCTCTTCCTCCTCGTCGTCGTCACTGTCATTGTTAGGGGCCCTCATCCACGCATTCAGTGGACACACAGTGCTCCTGCACGGGCCTGATGTGGGCAGCGAGGCCAACGAGCTGGGAGGCTCCGCACAGGGCTCACCCTGCCTGCTGGGCCACATGGACAAGGCCTGTGCAGTGACACGGAGGCCCCGGGAGAGGCTGGCTCCTCTGGTCGTGGGAGTCCCGGCGGCCTCAGCCTCAGAAGTGGAGGGGTGAGCCGCGTTCATCCCCGGGGGTACAACCCTTCATTCAAAGTGGGGGAAGAATGCCTCCCTGTGTCCGGGAGGCTCCCCTTGCCCTGGTGGGCTGCGGGCACAGCCTCGGATGACCAGGAGTCTGCATCTCAGTAGGGGCCGAGGCTGGTGCTGAGTGAATCTTCAGGGAGGTTTTTTCCTTAAAAACCATCCTAAGTGATTTTGGCTCCATTGCTTTTTGCCAGAAACCTACAATGATCCCAAGAACGTTGTACACTCCAAGGGTGGTGACTGGATGTGCAGCCCAGCACAGCCCCGAGTCAGTCCTGCCCTGAGCCCACGGGCCAGCCACACCATCCCCCTTCCATGGCCTGGCTTTCTTCTGCCAGGACCGTCAGAATGGTGGAAAGGCAAGTGTGGCCTCAAGCTGGGGGGCCCAGCGTGGGCTCCTAGCCCCTGGGGGTCCCCTTGGGACATCTGGCGGACCGTAGTCCCCACTGCCGTCGGGCAGCTCTGTCTCAGGGAATGTCGTGTTTCTTTGCTTTTTGTGTGATGCAGCACCCCAGGGGCGATTGGGAAGTCTGCTGGTGTTACATGCTCCTGCCTTAAATGGGGAAACATTATTGCTGCATTGATGCTGCTCACTCGATATTGGGAAGCTGTTAAACACAAATGGCAAGGGGAACAGAGAAAAAGAGAAAAAGAAAAATGGAGAGTTGCTTGGTTGCTTCAGGTCTCACCTGTGATTAAGAGTGTGTACAGCCTGCACATGAACCCGAGTTCCCACACCTGCCAGCTATAAGGTGCCAGGCCCTGATTTTAGAACCCTAGCTTCACTAAGGAGTCATTGACAGATACAGTTTTTGTGTATTTCAGGTCTACATTGTGATGACTTGATGCCCATGGACATCATGGAATGATTGCCCAACATACGCATCGCCTCACACAGTTAGCTCTGTGTGTGTGTGTATCTTTAATGTTCTTATAATCCATGGAGAAGGCAATGGCACCGCACTCCAGTACTCTTGCCTGGAAACTCCCATGGACGGGGGAGCCTGGTAAGCTGCAGTCCATGGGATTGCTAAGGGTCCGACAGGACTGATCGACTTCTCTTTCACTTTTCACCTTCATGCATTGGAGATGGAAATGGCAACCCACTCCAGTGTTCTTGCCTGGAGAATCCCAGGGCCAGGGGAGCCTGGTGGGCTGCCGTCTATGGGGATCACACAGAGTCGGACACGACTGAAGTGACTTAGCAGCAGTAGCAGTATGCTAGTCTTAGAAAACAAGGTGGAGGGTGTTCCTTGTTTACCCTGAGAGTTCCTGTGAGATTGCTGTTTTCTTCCCTAGATTTTTGGAAGAATTGATTGACAAAACCAGTTGGTTTCATTGTGGGGAGGCTTTTAATTTCAGATTTAGTTTTTTACATGCAAAGAAAATCTTCTGATTTTGTCTGTCCTCTTGGGTATATTTAGGTAAAGCATTTCCCTNCACTGGATGTCAGAATCTCCCTATTTCTCTAGAAATAGGAAGACAGGTCAATTTCTCCCTGGAGAAGAATCCAGTGAAGGGCTTAAGTGTGAAGGTATCTGTGGAAGAGTATTTGCTCCTATAAGAGACAAGAAGTAAAAGACTAAAGCAGAACCTCCAAGGGTTAATAGATCTGGGTCAAGAAGAGGCTCTCCCCTTTAGAACATGGCTATAAAGTATTGCATATACCACAAATCTGGGCTTCTCACAGTTCCCATTCTGGGAGTAGTCTTTTCACTTTCTTGAAGTACAGAAGTTTTTAATTTTGAGAAAGCCCAAATTATCCATCTTTTGTTGCCTTAGCTCTTAGTGTCACATCTAAGAAGACTTTGCTTACCCAAGGTCATGAAGAAATATTCTGACATTTTCTTCTAAGAGATTTATTGTTTTAGATCTTTCATCTAGGTCTATAATCCATTTTGAGTTGAATTTTACTTATAGTGTGAAGAAGTCCAACTTTATTCTTTCTCATATGGATATCTAACAGTCCCAGTATCATTGGCTGAAAATATCACTTTTCCCCCATTGGATTATCTAGGCATCTGTGTCAAAAAATTGACTATAAATGGAAGAATGTATTTCTGGATTCTCAGTTGTTCCTGCTTGTGGCTTATGTCTATGCTTGTGGCTTGTGCCAGTCCCACTGGTCCTCATTACTGCGGATTAATGGTAAGTCTTCTAGTCTATGAACATGAAATGTCTTTCCATTTACTTAGGTCTTCTAAAAATTTTTTTAAAATAGTGTTTAATGATTTTCAGAGTGCAATTTTGTGTTGCTTTTGGTAAATTTTATTGCATAGAAAATACCGGGGGGCCCAGTTCCACGAGAGATGTGTCTTTCACGTCTCCCACTGCAGTTGTGAACTTGGCTGTGACTGCTTTTCTATTTCTGCCAGTTTTTATGTATTGATATTTTGAGGTTATGTTATTAGGTACATTCAAATGTAGAATCCTCATCTTCTTGGTAGACTGAACGTGTATTAGCATGAGACGCTCCTTTGTATCGCTAGTAATGCTTCTTACTTTAGACACTCTTTGACAATGATATTGCCACATCAGGTTTCTGTCCTTGTTCGCCTGGGTATCTTTTGCTTTCACCTGTCTGTGCTCTTCCATCTTAACATGTCCCTCTGTGAATAGTGTACAGTTTTAATCTTAATCAGTGTGACACTTTTAATCTTTTAATGAGAATATTTGCTCTATTGGTAATGTTGATGTTTCAGCCTGTAGACACCGTATTGCTGTGTGTTTTCTGCTCGCCCCACCTGTTCTGTGTCCTTCTCTCTTGCCTTCTTTTGGAAGGAGGAGGGTTTCTCTAGTTCTGCGCTCCTCTCTCAGGTGGTTGGGTGCACATCCGCAGATGCAGCCTGTGTTTACACTGAAGTCTCACTTAGTACTTTTACTGCCTCCCTGACACGACTGTTTCCTCCTTGTCACTGTTATCCTTTAAAATTTTAGATACATTTTTGGCGTTATCATCATTGTAGCGTTAATATTTACCCTCACAGTTATCTCATTGTTGGTCTTTACTTGTTTTTTATATTTCAGTCAGAGACTACTTTCCTTTCTCCCAAGTTCAGTTCAGTCGCTCAGTCGTGTCCGACTCTTTGCGACCCCATGAATTAAGTCCAGCTCTCGGGGGACCCCAGGCCTCCCTGGGCTTGTGGCCACATTACCCTGACCTCTGCATCCATCTGCACAAACCTTCTCCCCTGGGTGGCTCTGTGCTTCACATCACGCCCTCTTCTCTTCCAAGCACGCCTGTCGTTGGTTTTAGGGTCCACATGCATCCCGGGTGATCTGGTGCAGAGGTCAGTAACTTATTTCCATCTGCCGAGACCTTTCATCGGAATAAGGTCACCTTTGCAGGCTACAGAAGGATGGATGGCTTTCAGGGCCACCACTCAGCCCACCATACTGGTCATGAAGCCAGTAGGCAGAGCCTCACTGGGCTTGGGGCAGAGAGCTTCGAAGAAGCAGGGCTCCAGGACTTCAGTCCTAAGGCTGCCTCAAGAAGACAGTTAGGATCAGGACACACGNTACAGAAGGATGGATGGCTTTCAGGGCCACCACTCAGCCCACCATACTGGTCATGAAGCCAGTAGGCAGAGCCTCACTGGGCTTGGGGCAGAGAGCTTCGAAGAAGCAGGGCTCCAGGACTTCAGTCCTAAGGCTGCCTCAAGAAGACAGTTAGGATCAGGACACACGGGAACAGGGAACAGATGAGCAGGGCTCCAAGGTGTGCTGGTGGGCGTGGGGCTCACCTGCAGGAAGCCTGGAGCCTGACATGATGGCCCAGGGCCGGGGGACATAGCGCATGGGTTTGGGAATGGACACATCCCAGCACGGACGAGGGGAGGCAGGCATGGGTGCTCAGGCCAGGGGAGCCCAGATCTTCCTGCTGCCCTCAAGGGGCGGGTCAGATGGGCACAGGAGGGAGCCGTGGTTTACACGACCGGGGTCGCAGTCCTGGTCTGCTGCTGTGTTGTCTCTGGCCAGTGACTCAGCCTCTCTGAGACCCTCGATTGCTCCTCTGCAAATCTTTGCCTTACGTGACTTGCTTCACAGCTGGGGGGAGATCTTGGTGCTCTCAGCACCCCCGCCCAACCCCGTGGCTGGGGCTATGCTACCTCTCCACGACCTTGAGGCCGCTAAGACCACCCCTGCACAGACTCTCTTTGCAAAGAAGCTGGAAGCCGCTGCCCCTACCATAGGAAGCCCCGAGGCACCGAGACCCAAGAGGCCGCAACGCCTCCAGCCTGGGGGCTCCCGGGCGCGGGGCTGACCACGTGGGGTGCTGGGGAAGACCACGGCCAACCCCGTCTTTCCTGTTACAGCTCCCGTTTATTTCTGTGCGCTCTGTTCAGCCACACGCAAAGACTCAAACTATATTCCTCCAAGTCCGTGGAGATTTCTCTCGATGCTGGTCGAGAAGCAGTGCCCGGGCCACATCCCTGGGAAAACACGCTCTGCGTTTACGTGAGCGACAGGGTCCCTCCAAGAAACACATCTGGCAGGATTGGGGAAGGGTCGTGGGACTCGGTGGACGTATGGGATGTCCTCATCTTACACATAGAGGATGTTTGAAACCCTGGTGCCTGGCCCGACAGCAGTCTGCTCCCGGCAGGAAGAAACCCTAAGATGCCGGTCCCCTCCCCCAGCAGGACGCCCCAGAGCGGTGACTTCTGTCCGGCCTGGCCCCTCGGGTGGGGAGTCTGGAGGCCACAGAACCGCAGGTGCCTCGAGCCTTGGCCTGGGCGTGGGAAGGCCAAGGGGCTCGGGGAGAGGACAGGGTCAGGGCCCTTGCAATGGGCCGCCGCCAGGTGCTGGACAAGGACAGGAAACAACAAGTGCCACACCTTAAAGTTCCCAGAAAGCCGAGAAGGCCCAGAGAGTGACCAGGACTGTGCCGTCCGAGGAGGGGGAGGGAGGGGGAGGCCCGCCCTGCCCAGACTGGACGGGCTTAAACCTCCACTCCCGGCTCAACTCACAGGCACAGCGGCCTCACCACAGTTGTTCCTGGCACTTTCCTTTTAGAAGGAAGAAGGGAATCACAGAACAAGCAAAAACGTCCCCGGGGGGGATTCCTGGTGGTCGAGGATGCCAAGGGCCCTCTTCGTCCCCACGGCTGCTGCGCCGGCGTGTTGTCCGTCACAGTCCCCCATCTCCGCTAAGGGCAGCCTCCTAGGTTGCTGGAAGGTTGGCCTCAACGAGGCCCAGCCTGGGGCCCTTAGCTCCTCCCGGAGGCTCCCGGGCACCACACCTCCCCAGCCCACTCTGACCCCACAGCTGCCGCCCACCCCAGAGGGCCCCGTCACTGCCATCAGGGAATCAGGGGTGCCGGGTCTCAGGCCTGAGGGTGGTGGGCGCGCCTCCACAGCATCCTGTGTGTGCACCCCAACCGGCTCACGGCCCAGCAGGAGCTGTGGGGAGCGTGTGTACACGGCAGGGACAGACAGGACGGCTCCCGGGCACCGCCGGGCCAGGAAGCCGCGGAGCCCCAGTGGGAGGCCTGGGTCGGACTTCTGACCACCACAGGGGACTGGTCACCTACCCCCGTGCCCTCGGCTCCCTCAGCTCTAAGGATAATACCACTACTCGGAGGGCCTCTGATGCCAGGGCCGCTCTGTGGGAGAGGTCGTGTGCTCCCCGAATGTGTTCAAGGCACGTGATGCCTGGTCAGTCCCTAATGATCGGTGCATTCTTGGCAGCCCTGGGTCCTGCCTGCTCTTCCTGTTGGCACCCAGGTCCCGCGTGGGTGTGAGCTGGAAGGCTGGTTCCAGGCTGAGTCTGTCTGCTTAGGTGACAGACGTGCCCCCCGGGAGGGAGAGCGTCTGGCACGGGGTGGGCCTCATCCTCTCCTGATCAGCGCCAGGACCACCCTCCTTCCAGTTCCCGGAGTTGGAAGACAGGGGCCCTTTCTGGGTCACCTGAACGTGTCATCTCACAGGAGCCTTGGTTGATGATATTTGCTGAGTGATCCATGGGGCCAGGGGGACAGTCCTGCTGAGTTCCTACTGTGTGCTGGCCGAGGATGCTCCTGAGGTCCTTCCCCAACCTCTGGTAGCATCCTCAGGTTCATTTTAATACTCGTGGATGAGGGGGCAGGCTGGGACTCATGTGGGGGCTGACCCTGACTTGTTCACGCCTGCCCTCCACCTGGACGGCTCCCGAAGGGGATGGCAAAGTGCTCAGTCCCTGGGAAAGGGTGTGCAGGGAGGCATTTCTGTACCGTGGTTCCTGGTGACCACGTCTGCACCACCCGGGAGGAGCGGTCACATGGGGTGCTGCCATAAGCATGCCTTCTACACATCCTGGACATGGTACCCTTGACTGTCTCCAGTGAGCCAGGACCCAGACCGCAGTCTCTGAGGGAGCTGGGGCTGCAGGGCTGGCTGGGGCAGATTTACCCCTCAGCTTCGGCATAGGGTCTGGCTCCCAAGGCCTGGCTTGTTGAAGGAATAAAAGACATGTACTCATTCACAGTTCTGCTTTGATGATTGGTGGGTAGGTTACTCAGATCCACCCTCTCATGGAAAGCAAAAACAATACAAAAGTGTCACGCCTTAAAGTTGCTGAAGACCTGAGAAGACCCAGAGGAGCAACCGCCCAAGAGGAGGAGTCCAACAGAAGACACCTCTCTCCCCATGGAGCTGGACTCCCAGGAGACGACACTTTCGGGTGACCCAGAAAGGACCTCC
>SJYT01043615.1:0-11648 GCA_006410635.1 Cephalophus harveyi
GAATCAGTTCTAATGAGGTGGATGAAACTGGAGCCTATTATACAGAGTGAAGTAAGCCAGAAAGGAAAACACCAGTACAGTATACTAACACATATATATATATGGAATTTAGAAAGATGGTAATGATAAACCTATATGCAAGATAGCAAAAGAGACACAGATGTATAGAACAGTCTTTTGGACTTTGTGGGAGAGGGTGAGGGTGGGATGGTTTGAGAGAATGGTGTTGAAACTTGCATATTATCATATGTGAAACAGGTTGCCAGTCCAGGTTTGATTGTTGATACAGGGTGCTTGGGGCTGGTGCACTGGGATGACCCAGAGGTATGGGTTGGGGAGGGAGGTAGGAGGGGGGGTTCAAGATGGGGAACACATGTACACCACTGGTGGATTCATGTCATTGTATGGCAAAACCAATACAATATGGTAAAGTAATTAACCCCCCCAAAATAATTAACTACTTAATTAATTAAAAATAAAATAAAATAAAATTGATGCTTTGAAAAAAAAAAAAAAGACAAGCTAAGTTTTATTACTGTTTAAGCCAAATAGTCACAATTGATATATATGACCATATCATATCAATTTAGCCCCTCACAGAATCATTTTCTCAACGTTGAGTTGCACTGTTAAGCCTTTGGGTTTATCTAAGGATGTTCAAAAAAAAAAAAAAAAGGCTTTTGACTATGATGACAATCAAAATCTTCTATATACATATCCTTCTGGGAGAGAAGAAGAGAAAGTCATTGCTTTTTCTCAAAAATTGTTATTCTTCCTTTGCTTTTTTCCTTTGTTCTTTTTTCTCTTTGAGAGCTAAGAAACTCAGCATCAAATTTTATATTCACATCTAGCAACTGGTAACAAAACAATATAACCAACTTAAACCTGTAAACAGGATGCAGTTGTAAAAATGTCTGTTTTCTATTATTTAATTTTATTATCATGCCTTCTAGATTCAGAAATGAACTTTGTGCTGTATCCAAAGGTGACGAAGTATCCAACAAAGCTGTTTTACAGAAATACTTTCTCCTGCCATGTCAGGAGATCTTTATACAAAATGATTAATCAACCTTACCTGGATATAACACTTCCATGTGGTAACACCTATGAAGTATGATGTCATTGAATGTTATAGAATTGATTCCGTATTTAGAGAGATGCAAGTCGGAGAAGGCAATGGCAAGTCACTCCAGTACTCTTGCCTAGAAAATCCCATGGATGGAGGAGCCTGGTAGGCTGCAGTCCATGGGCTCCCTACGAGTCAGACTGAGCGACTTCACTTTCACTTTTCACTTTCACCCATGNGTCATTGAATGTTATAGAATTGATTCCGTATTTAGAGAGATGCAAGTCGGAGAAGGCAATGGCAAGTCACTCCAGTACTCTTGCCTAGAAAATCCCATGGATGGAGGAGCCTGGTAGGCTGCAGTCCATGGGCTCCCTACGAGTCAGACTGAGCGACTTCACTTTCACTTTTCACTTTCACCCATGGGAGAAGGAAATGGCAACCCACTCCAGTGTTCTTGCCTGGAGAATTCCAGGGACAGGGAAGCCTGGTGGGCTGCCGTTTATGCAGTTACACAGACTCAGACACGACTGAAGCGACTTAGCAGCAGCAGCAGCAGCAATTTGGTATTTGTACATGCTACTTACAAATACAGAATTTGAGTCCAGTTAACAAAATACACAGTTGAGTTTTTAATGGTTAATTGATGGGTTTTATTTGAAATAAAATCACAGGAAAAACCTGATATAGAGATTTCTAAATGCAATTTCAAAATTATGCTCTTATTATGTGTAAGTTTAACCATATTAAGCTGCATTGGAAATATATTCCAATAAGGAAATTTGTAGGGAAGTGATATAGGTGCTTGAGATTATCTTTGACAAATATTTTTATCAGTAATCTAGATAATAGTTATAATGAGATTAATGTACACTTTAGCTTTCTACTCTTATCTAGTCAATATGTTTGCATTTTAATCAACTTTCTTCTAAATAGCTCACATAAAGGTGATCTAATGCCTTCAAGTTGGCAAAAAGATCCTTCAGAAGAGAAATTGAATATACTCTTTGTTCATCTTTTTCAATCTCCACGAGTAATGTCAGAAAAAATGACTGACGCTGGGAGCCATTATTCTATTACTGTTAAATGTTATTGTTATAACCAGGAGCTCTATGGATTATACACAACCTCCTTCTCTAACTCCCGTGGATAGGACATCCAGGAAAAGAATTGCCAGGGGACTTTCATTTTCTCTGTTACAATGATTCATATACCAATCTCATCTAATATCTTTATCCCTATTTCAAAAATCTTGATATAAGTGCAAGCAGAGGGCCCATAGCCAATGACTGTTTGCTTCACAGATTCAGAGTATAGTTGTGGGAAAACTAAATGAGGGTGAGAGATTAATGTGACAGTTTTGGCCATCATATCAGTTTAGCAATCTATATGGTAAGGACACTTGTTGCTGTATCGATGAGAAGATTGTTTGGCATAGTTCTAATTCATATGCAAACCAAACTCTACTGGACTTTAAATGTTTAAAAAAAAGTTAATTGCAAATATTCAGCAATGACATAATAATATATAGAATAATTTTTTTTTTTTTTTTTAAGTCACAGAATCCAAGTTTCTCTATTTCCTCTAGCTCAGGACCTGGTGTTTCTAAGAGCAAGTGAAGAAAATACCATAGGGATAATCAAGAATGAATTTGCTGTCATTTTATTTAAATTAACATTCTCACACTTCAGTTGTGTATTATTTGTGGTATAGTTCCTGTGACACAGCTCACAAACATTCATGTCACAGTAGTGAGCACTACTGATCTAGGTGCAATTCAGAGAGGATGACTAACATTCCCCTCAGGTCTTTTTCAATTTGCACAGTTGCATAGAGTTTATTAAACATTACTTACTCTCTATCTCTCCCAACTAAATATCTGCTAGTACACCAAAGCCTCGAGTACTGGATGGCAGTCTATTAAGTGATGAGTGTTTTACTAGGAGTTTCCTCATTGAATATCTTTTCTTATTCAGGTCACAAAAGTGGTATGAAAAGAAAAATAATACTCATTTTTTTCATATTGTGAGAAACACAGGTGCCTAGATAAGACAGAAAAGATTCAATTTAGCATATCTGCATCCATCATTTCTAATATTTTATAAATAATATTTTTTCTATCATTCAGCAAATCATTTCTGATTACCTCTGAATCAAATTCTGTTCTCAGAATTATATAAAATGACTGTTGATTTTTCTGTTATCTGGATGAAGTGCCAATATACAGATTTGAATAAAGCGTCTGCCTCCAATGCGGGAGACCCGGGTTCGATCCTTGGGTCGGGAAGATCCCCTGGAGAAGGAAATGGCAATCCACTCCAGTATTCTTGCCTGGAGAATCCCATGGACGGAGAAGCCTGGTAGGTTACAGTCCATGGGGTCGCAAAGAGTCGGACACGACTGAGCGACTTCACCTTCACCTTCACAATAGATTAGTTCAAATAGAAGGCTAACTCTTGCAAATTTGAAGGAAAATAAAAAAAAAAAAAAAGAATTTTGTTCTATGCTCCATAAAGGCAATCTGTTGAATTCACTTTCATGGGAGGTCACTGAGCCTGATACCATGGCTATATAATTTTATGACTCTTAATAACATTTATTGTATGCACAGCATAGATAGTGACAGAGGAAGTGAACCTTATGCTTTGGAGCATATACTATTCTTCTTTGTGGTTCATGGAGAATAAAACAATACATTGAAAACCACAACTAACTGCCGCAGGAAGAAATTGAGAAACAACATTCATAGGTTTAATTTTTAGTTAAACTTCTAAACGTGATGTATCGTAATCTATTCTGTTGTATTCTAATGTCTCTCTTGTATTTTGAAAAACAAATGCTAACAAATGTTAGTTGAGAAATGTGTTTGTGCCAAAATTGTACAAGAGAAGCTCTTTTTCCTATCTGTAGTCTAATCTTATTTTTACTTTTTCTTTTTTCTACCTAGCAAGGTACTCTCTAAAGGTTGAAAGCATCTTCTCTAGTAAAATAATGAAAAAAGAAAATCATGTTAAAAAAATCATGTTTGATATAAATGTAGCTCAGATAAAAATGATTAGACACATTTTAACTTTTATTATAAGATAAACTCCATTTATCTTGGTTTACATTATGTGAACCAAGAGCTTCCAGAAGTCCAAGCTGGGTTTAGAAAAGGAAGAGGAACTAGAGATCAAATTGCCAACATTTTGCTGCATTATAGAGAAAGCAAGGGAACTTCAGAAAAACATCTGTCTCTGTTTCATCAACTACACTAAAACCTTTGACTGTGTGACAAACTGTGAAAAATCATGACAAACTGTGGAAAGCTCTTAGAGAGATGGGAATACCAGACCATCTTACCTGTCTCCTGAGAAACCTTTATGCAGGTCAAGAGGCAACAGTTAGAACACTGTATGGAACAACTGATTGGTTCAAGATCAAGAAAGGAGTACAACAGGGCTGTCTGCTGTCACCCTGTTTGTTTAACCTACACACAGAACACATTATGAGAAATGCCAAGTTAGATGAGTTACAAACTGGAATCAAGATAGGTGAGAGAAACATCAACAACCTCAGATATGAGGATGATACCATTCTAATGGCAGAAAGAGAAGAGGAAATAAAGAGCCTTTTGATGAGGGTGAAGGAGGAGAGTGAAAGCACTGGGTTAAAAATAATATTTAAAAAAAACTAAGTTCATGGTACCTTGTCCCATTACTTCATGATAAATAGAAGGGGAATAGGTGGAAGTAGTGACAGATTTCCTCTTCTTGGATTCCAAAATCACTGAGGATGTTGACTACAGACATGAAATCAGAAGATGATTGCTTCTTGGCAGGAAGATGATCACAAACCTAGACAGTGTGTTGAAAAGCAGAGACATTACTTTGCTGACAAATGTCTGTATACTCAAGGCTATGGGCTTCCCAGTGGTCATGTACGGTCATGAGACCTGGACTGTAAAAAAGGTAGAATGCCAAATAATTTGTGCTTTCAAACTGTGGTGCTGGAAAAGACTCCTGAAAGTCCTTTGGATAGAAATGAGATCCAATCAGTCAATTTTAAGGGAGATCAACCCTGAATATTCACTCTAAGGACCCATTCTGAAGCTGAAGCTCTAGTATTTTAGTCATGTGAAATGAACAGACTACTTATTAGAAAAAGCCCTTGATGCTGGGAAAGATTGAGGGCAGAAGCAGAGGGCATCAGAGGAGGTGATATCTGCACAGTATCACCTATGAAATGAACATGAACTTGCACTAAGTCCGGGAGATGGTGAGGGAAAGGGAAGCCTGGCATGGTTCCTTGTCCATGGGGGTCTTAAAGAGTCGGACAAGACTGGGCAACTGAACAGCAACAACAAACACCACTTGTAAGGAAATCAAGATTGAAAGAGATTTCAGGAATTTCTGAGACTTTATTCTTAGGACAACTTTTTGGGGGACTCATCAAGACCTCTTAGTGTGTCATGAGGATCACTCTCTATCCAGAATATATTTGCTTTAGAATAATTATATATTATTAGATATTTTTAAGATAGAAGAGAATTTAATTAGAATAGTCCCCTTTTACAAGTGATTGAAAGACATCCCAGAACTAGTGGGTGACAAAGCAGATCCTAGAAATCAGTTCCTACGATGGTTAAGAAGGACATTTGGAAAATAAAATTCCTCTTCAAAAGAATAAAATACTATTTTAGTTATTCAGTGAGATAAACTGTGATTTCATTCCCTACATTCTTTGTGAGCTGAGACAAATGAAGCTCAAATGAAAAAGCAAAACTAGATTGGAAAACCCATTGAATTAATGTACAATGTCCATCCTCTTGACACTTTAGGTTAAAAATGAAAAGAGGTAAAAAAAAGTAGTCTATGGAGAGTGCTCATTTATAACACAAAGAAAGATTTGCATGCTGCAGAAACTGATGGGGATTTTTGATTTGTTGAATGGAGCTTATTAATTTCCTTCTTTAGATAATTAAACATTTGGTATTCAAAATAATTGGAATCATTGAAAATAAAAGATTTAACCTTGACAGTACGTTCAGTCTGATGGGTGAAACTCATCTCAATAAGAAAAAAGTATTCTCTTAAATTTTCTAATGATACTTATGATTCTTTCTGTATGATAATATAGTTTCTATTTAAACAAATCAGCTATGCTTCTCAGTATGACCCTTTGGGTTTGAGTTCAGTAAAAGCAACACAGAGTGGCAATGTCCTCCTTTGTTTAAAGTTTAGGTAATGAGTCAGCCACAGAAACTGAGGGAAGATATATTGTTTAATTTCAACACATGGAAAATGTGTTGGAATGTGTGGCTATAGCAGTGGAATTGGGATTAAGAAAATGGATTTTAATGTACAATAAATTCTTACTGATTTTTTTAAAGAAAATAAATTTTAGGGTCTTTTTAAATTTAAAATAAATTAAGAAAAATGTAAAAATTAAGTGCTAACTTGTAGAATTCTGAGGGTACTGGAAATTTGAACATTTATTTTCTGTACATTTTTTTCTTGTATGTGTTCAATAAATGGAAAAATAAGAAAAATTTTTAGATAAAATATCTAACACCTCAAAATCTTAATTCATTGGTAGGTATTGATACATTTTAACTTTATAACAGAAACAACTGAAGACTTCTATATAAAGCAACTATTTCATTTTCTAAAATAATCCTCAGTTCCTCCAGTGGAAGTCATGTTTGACTTTGTTCTGAGCCATTTGTGCCCAGTTATGTAGATTAACCAAATTTGCCTGTTACTCCCAGTGTGTCTTGACTTCCTACTTTTGCATTCCAGTCCCCTGTAATGGCAGAAAGTGAAGAGGAACTAAAAAGCCTGTTGATGAGAGTGAAAAAGGAGAGTGAAAAAGTTGACAAAGCTCAACATTCAGAAAACGAAGATCATGGCATTTGGTCCCATCACTTCATGGGAAATAGATGGGGAAACAGTGGAAACAGTGTCACACTTTATTTTGGGGGGCTCCAAAATCACTGCAGATGGTGACTGCAGCCATGAAATTAAAAGACGCTTACTCCTTGGAAGAAAAGTTATGACCAACCTAGATAGCAGGTTGAAGAGCAGAGACATTACTTTGCCAACAAAGGTCCATCTAGTCAAGGCTATGGTTTTTCCCGTGGTCACGTATGCATGTGAGAGTTGGACTGTGAAGAAAGCTGAACGCTGAAGAATTGTTGCTTTTGAACCGTGGTGTTGGAGAAGACTCTTGAGCGTCCCTTGGACTGCAAGGAGATCCAACCAGTCCATTCTGAAGGAGATCAGCTCTGGGTGTTCTTTGGAAGGAATGATGCTAAAGCTGAAATTCCAATACTTTGGCCACCTCATGCAAAGAGTTGACTCATTGGAAAAGACTGTGATTCTGGGAAAGATTGTGGGCAGGAGGAGAAGGAGATGACAGAGGATGAGATGGCTGGATGGCATCACTGACTTGATGGACATGAGTCTGATTGAACTCCGGGAGTTGGTGATGGCCTGGCATGCTGCGATTCATCGGATCGCAAAGAGTAGGACACGACTGAGCAACTGAACTGAACTGAACTGAACTGATGTAGATTAACCACATAGGTGGTCACAAAATTTTTAAATGAAGATAAATCCTTATTTTTGTGAAGAAAGTTCAAACAATGAAACAAAATTACTGCATTTTAATTCTTGGATTCCTAAGACCTGGTTTCAAGTTTTAACTTTATAAATTGTCAGGTGTATGACATTAACTGGTAAATTATCTCTCTGTTCACATGTAGAAAATGAAAATAAGTATGGTCGCTCACTTACATCACATCTTGTTGTGAAGATCAAGCCACATTGATGCCCATAAAAGTGCTGTAGGAAATCATAGTGGAAATTGTATTTGTTATCTTTTGAATGATAGAGAAAAGATAAGAATAATTTGAATGAGAAATAGAGGAACATGTCTATAAATAACTCTATTTCAAAACTACACAAAGAAAAAAAACCTGAGAAGACAACAGAAAACTGGATAGCACAAATGCTGAAATGTCTGAATTTCTATTATAATTGTATTTATTCTTTATTATTTCCAATGTATTCCTATAGCTCCTGTGATTCAGGTTCCTCTGCTGTTTCTCATGACAATTCTTGATTTGATGCAGGATACAGGATGCTTGTGGCTGGTGCACTGGGATGACCCAGAGGGATGGTATGGGGAGGGAGGTGGGAGGGGATTCAGGATTGGGAACACGTGTACACCCGTGGCAGATTCATGTTGATGTATGGCAAAACCAATACAATATTGTAAAGTAAAAATAATAATAATAATAATAAAGGAAAAAATAATAAAATAAAATATATAAATGAAGAAAGTACTTTGATCTTCTCTCTTTGGCTTCTACATCTTCTATTCCTTCTTTAGACTTGCTTGTTTTCCCCTGGATCTCTATTAGGAAACGAGCTGAGGCAAGATCTGTAAGTGATGCTTACATCCCCAAAGACACATGTTTTCACTTTCTGACCAAGCTTAAGTGGAAAAAATAATAAAATAAAATATATAAATGAAGAAAGTACTTTGATCTTCTCTCTTTGGCTTCTACATCTTCTATTCCTTCTTTAGACTTGCTTGTTTTCCCCTGGATCTCTATTAGGAAACGAGCTGAGGCAAGATCTGTAAGTGATGCTTACATCCCCAAAGACACATGTTTTCACTTTCTGACCAAGCTTAAGACCTAGACTGTGCAGAACTTTGCAATTTGAAAAGTAAGTTTCCAAGAAAGTTTAAATTTGGTATTTTATTTACAGTGTGAGTGGTCTTTATCTAAAATAATCATGATTTCTCATGTGGATTCATTCTTTTAAATGTTGAAGTTTATTTTATTAAAGTGATCTTTGTTTCAATACAAGAGTTTTTACTAAAATTATTTAATGCTTTATAATTTATTTAAAAATATTCTTTCTGGGGGTATAATTTTTTTGAAGTATAATTTTTATGATACAATTCACCCATTTTAAGTGTTGAATATTCAAATATTGAATTGAATATTTCAACTGAATATTTTCAATTGACTATTGAATTTTTTTTTTTTGTAAGTTTTCAGTTGTGTACTCACCAACATAATGCAATTTGGAGCATTTCTATAACCTCAATGTCCATTTTCAATTACAATTCTCACTTCTAGCCCCTTGCAATCGCTAATTTGTTTTCTGATTTTATAGATTTGTCTTTTGTGGGTATTTCATAGAAATGGAATTATATAATACCTAGTTTCTTTAACTTATCATGTTGCTTCAAAACTTATTCATGTTTGAGTGCATATTAATATTTTACACTTTTACTGATTAATGGTATTTCAATGTTTCAATATACCCCATTTTGTTTAGCTATTTATCTGATGCTAAAAATTGGGTTGCTTATACTTTTTTTTTGGCTATTTTGAATAATGTTACTATGAACATCACATATGTATCTTGTGTGGTGTGGCCATATGTTTTCCTTTATCTTAGATAGATACTCAGAAGTAGCATTGCTGGATTACATGATAAGTGTATATTAACTTTTTAAGAAACTGTCAAATTTCTTTTAAAGTGACTGCATTATTTTGCATTTCTACCAATAGTGTATGAGATTCTAATTTATCCACATTCTCACCAGTAGAATTGTAGATGTGAAGTGGTATCTCACTTTGGTTTAAATTTACCTTTCTCTAATGTGAAATAATGTGAAGCATTAAGTCATGTGTTTATTGATCTTTCATATGTCTCCTCTGTTTAAATATTTTCACTGGTGAAACTGGATATTTGTCTTTTTGTTATTAAGTAATATTTTGTTTAATTTTCTGGCTATATGTCCTTTATCAAGGACTAATTATAAGGTATATGATTTGCAAATATTCTCTTCCAAGCTGTGATATTAATTTTAATTTTTTTAATGGTGCCCTGTGTGGTGTAGAGATTTCTTATGTCTGTCATTTTACTATTTGCTTTCTGCTTATTTTCCATAAAACAATCAAGACATTTATCAAAATGATAAATATTTAGCAAATGTTATTGTCAAATACATAAGAAAATTAATACGTAAACACTAGCTATAAAGCCTGAACCAACATTTAGGATAAATCAGACTGTAAATACTGAGTCAACAAATGAAAAGAACACCTGATCTCATTAATCTTTAAATAAATGTAAACCCTAAAGTCATGATCATGTATTTTGCTCATTATATCAGTAAAATGAAAAAGCAGTTAATCATGACGTCTCTTGAAGTGGTTAAGAAGAGGGCAATTGATAGCACACTTATTATCTCATACTCAATCTTTAGCAACTGAGATTGACAAGCCCACAGATGGAGAAAAATGTCACCTTTGTTAAAGACAAAGAACTGCCTGGTGAATACACCTTAGTGTGAGAACCAAAATGGGTTTGCTGACTTAATGTTCAATTCCTGAGAAGGGTAGTTGGATTTTTCAGAGTACCAACACTTACCCAAGTTACTGTCTCTCACTGATTTATGTGGAGAGAGAAAGAATCAAGCAAGGTTTAGCAGCGGAGTTATCAGATGAGTTATCAGTCAAGGGATCTATTATAGAAATCAAACATCACTCAACTGTTGAAGATGCTGAGAATATGAATGTCCAAAATGGAGGAGTATCAGAGAAGTTACCAACCAACAGATCTGAGAAACCATGTATGTCTAGCCAATAATGTGGGACCATTAAGTGGTGCTAGCAAAGAAAGTGTTTCTTCTGTGGTTATGCAACTAAATATTCTGATATTCTGTGAAAGTGTGATGACTGTCTCACTCAGAAAGGCCAATAATTTGGAAGAGAGCTGGTCATGAAGTAAAAGTCAATAAGACGTACCTCTGTGATCACTGGCATGGCCTCCAACTGCATGATCTTAAATAGGAAATAGATTCTGAATTTAGTTTTTAAATCTCACCTAAATTTTCTGTTGGACAACTGTAGCCTAGAATCTACAGAAAAGAGGATTCTGAAAAATGCAATTCTAGTTTAACTAATTGACAATACAAACTATCAAAGGATCCCTTTGCCCCCACATTATCTTCTCTTCATCAAGAAAGACAGCTCAATGACTGTTAGCTTCAAACTGAACTCACGTCTCTATGGGACAGAGTAGGGAGTTGGTCAAGAGTCCAAAGTGTTTATGGAAAATTCTTATTAATAAACATAAACAGTGGGTAAAAGAGCTTCCCTTGGCTATTTCCAGTACATTGATGAGGATATTTGAAAAGTAACATTCTCCTATGGTATTGGGAAAAACATGTTGCATTTTTGAAATGTAATTCTGAAATATGTATTAAAAAGTTTAAAATATGAATGATCTTTAATATACTATTTTTATTTATAAGCATGCATCTAAAAGAATAATTGGAAACATGTGAAAAGATATATTTATAATATTTGCAACCTTGTTTATAATAGAAGAAATCTAAAAGGCAACTTCAAGTTCCACCGGTACGTAATTGCTTAAAAATTACGATGCTAAGAATTTTTAAGTCTACAATATGTGATTATATGTATAAGAAGAATGTGACTTTATAATGACAAATAATGGCAATGTGTAGTGTGTAAATATGTTAATAGGGTTATTTAATAGAGTCATAGGAC
>SJYT01043615.1:11778-43503 GCA_006410635.1 Cephalophus harveyi
TATGTTAATAGGGTTATTTAATAGAGTCATAGGAATTCAGCTAATATTATTTCTTCATATTATTAAAAGCTGTTTGAATTTTTACAGTGGATATGCATACACTATAAAGGAAAATATAGTGATATTATAATATTTTGAGAGTAAACAATTATGTAAAACCCGCCCATTCAAGTAAATACTCTGGACAAGCTCAAGGGTTGTGTTTTTGTTTTTGTTTTTTTCTAAGAGAATTGACTGTATTTTGAATGACTACAGCAAAATACTGGTTAAAAGACCTATCCATGTCACGCTTGTTGGAAAATTTTGAATTATAAAACTGGAAAACATGGATGCATTTAAACCTCCTGAAATTTTAATGAAATTGAGAACTGTATTATTTCTTTAAGCCTATAGAAATGTTTTCAATGTAATCCTTTTCCTAAAAGTTTACTACATTTAATGGGAGCATCAGAAACACTTTCATTTCCTTTTCCTACAAGACTATAAGAAGATACAGTTTTTGTTGCTATTTTACTCTTCATTCTTTCTTTGGCTTTGAATGTAAGGACAGAGCACCCTTTTCTTCTTGCTACAGACACGACTCTGCATAAATCTCGTAGGAAAGCTCTCTATGCAGGAAATGATATGGTGAAAAATGTTCTTCCTCCTTTCTATATAATTTTTCCCTCTGTGAGCTTGTGGTCTGACCCTGAGCTTTACTATGAAAACCCAGTCGCCAACCAACTTCCTTTTGTGAATTATAATCACTGACTTCTCTTTGTTAGAGGCATAGACATTTAAACTTTAAGGGCTCCCTTGAATAAGCATTCTTGCCATACTCTTGTGTCTTCTTTCAGCTATTTCCTGTGAATACAAAGGCTTTTAAAGTGAAGCTAAAAGTCAGATTTGTGGACAAATATTTTCTTTGAGTTGAATGAAGGTCAAACTCTCTGATGTACATTGGTTAAATACCATTAAGACATAAGTGCATTAGCTAGAGGAGAGAAGAATATAAGCATGGAATTAAACTTGATAAAAGCCTTCACATCAAATGAATGAGCAACAAAGCATATCTCTTAGAAATCCACAGAGTGATGGACATTTTAACAACAGGACTGTGGCTTATGGTTATGACCACGGATTCTGGTTATGACCAGACTTACAGCAACATTCAGCTCTGCTCTGTATCCTTATGCAGGTTTCTAAGCCTCTCTGTGCTTCAGTTTTCCATTGATAATAAATAAATAATAATAACAGCTACCACATGAAACAGTTATAAGGATTCAATTAGTTAAAACATGTCAAACGTTGAGAAAATGCTGGTTGCTATCGAGTACTATATTCTATACAATGATTATTACTTTTGATATTTCTATAAAAGGAACAGAAGAATCAGTAGTGCGGGTCAGCATCATTCTTCCAATGTTAGAGAGCTTTTGCACTCTATGTATATATAGCTGTCATTTTTATAATAATATTATAACTATAATATCAAGGGCTTACTATGAGATACACTTTATGTGTATTATCTCATTTAGATTGGATTAATATAGATTGGATTGGTCAATATAGATTGGATTTGCTCAAGGTCAGTTAATGAATGATAGAGCTGATCTGCCTGATGGTTTTAAAAGTCCCTGCTTTTGAACCTATGTTATATGCCTCCAGAACTAAAGTTGAAGGTAGGAGACAGATAAGGTTCTTATATCTAATTTCTCTAAACCTTGTTGATAAATTATTTTAAGGCTTATTTAACAATCTATATGGGTGGGTGGGGAGGGAGGTAGGAGGGATATTCAAGTGGGAAGGTACATGGGTAAACCTATGGCTGATTCATGCTGATGTTTAGTAGAAACTGATGCAATACTGTAAAGCAATATCCTTCAATTAAAATGAATTTTTTAAAAAATCCAGCCATAAACATGATCTCCCCTTATCCAATAAATTATTTATGTGCTATTTATAATCCACTTTTTAAAAATACATTTCTGGAATTGATTCAAGATACACTTATTGTTTACCCAATTAAAATAAATCAAAGATTCTTAGGGCCCTAAAGGGTATATTTTGTATAAACTTTGATCAAAGTGAATATGATCAAAACTATCCAGAGTTAAAATGGCAAGAAAATGAGCAAGGTTTAATCCACTGACATTTTTATAGTCATGCATTTTATCAGTTCCCCAGTAAGACAGAATCTACCATTATATGTTGCTGCTGCTGCTGCTAAGTGACTTCAGTCGTGTCCGACTCTGTGTGACCCCATAGACGGCAGCCCACCAGGCTCCCCTGTACCTGGGATTCTCCAGGCAAGAACACTGGAGTAGGTTGCCGTTTCCTTCTCCAGTGCATGAAAGTGAAAAGTGAAAGTGAAGTCGCTCAGTTGTGTCCGACTCTTCGTGACCCCATGGACTGCAGCCTACCAGGCTCCTCCGTCCATGGGATTTTCCAGGCAAGAGTACTGGAGTGGGATGCCATTGCCTTCTCCATATGTTTTCTTAGGGATTTGAGATTTTTAAACAAGTATATTTTCCCTTATTTTGTAGCTCAGATTTGATGTTATCTTTATTATTTTCCTAGCAACTCTGAGAATTAGAGCAATCTAAATTCCATTTTTTTTTTTTTTTTCAGAGACTGCAGGGTCTCTGAAGGCTAAGAACTGGAAATTTTGCATTTGTCTAAGTCAAAGAAAAATAGGTGAACAATGGCTAATGGAAGGGAGTAGATTTGTTAAACAGGATTTTCAGTTTATTTCTTTGTTTTAATATAAATTTATTATTGGAGGCTAATTACAATATTGTATTGGTTTTGCCATACATCAACACGAATCCACCACGGGTATACATGTGTTCCCCATCCTGAACCCCCCTCCCACCTCCCTCCCCGTACCATCCCTCTTTATTTCTTATGCTGCCCTTCATCTGTGTTTTCTCTCCAGGTCCAAACAAGGTCTAAACCAAAACTGAGAAAACAGCCCTGTTTTGGTGAGCTGTTATTAGTATCTTAACATAAATCAAAAGAGACCTATTTTTCTTGAGGAATTTTACTGTCTGTTGACCACAAAAATGTCATAACACATATACAAATTTAAAAGTACTTTGTTGTAAATAGAACTTGCTACAGTTGTCCATTTCCCAGTCACACATGCAATCCTGCCCCTTTCTCATATCCATCATATCTAAGGGTAGGTAAGGACTCAGGTGGTGCAAATGAAGAACTGCACTATAAATGAAGAACCAGCACTCAAAATGAAGAAATCATGATATTTTAAGGTAAAAACACATTTCATATTTTTTAATTCTAAATTGTCTTGACACTAGCCTTGAAGTCTGTTTAGTGCTGGTCAATATCACATTAATTTCACTTATCAATTTCAGGATTATGAATGGTTCCAACATCACTATTCTATTTGTGTGTAAATTGTATCCCAAGATCCATAGTTAATGAGGTTGAATATTACTGAATTATTTGCAAATTTACCATTATCCTATTTTTTAATGAGATAGATATTTAGAAGGCAGGTATACTCATTTCCTAGGGCTGTTATAACAAAGTACCGCAAGCTCTATGGCTTAAACCAACTGAAATCTACTGTCTCACAGATCTGGAGGCCATCAGTTCAAAATAAGCCCCAGTGTCTCTAGTCATGTCTGAAATCCACAGGGGAGGATTCTTTCTTGTCTTTCTCCCTTCTTTGATGGGTTTGGTTTGCTTGTAATTTTGGTGTCCCTTGGCTTGCAACTGCAACACTTGGGTCTCAGCCTCTATTATCACATGGTGTTTTCCTCTCATGTGATTGGGTCTCAGAGTCTCTTTCTAAAAGAACATTAGTCATATTAAATTAGAGCCTGTGCTATTTCTTCTTAACTTGATTACATCTATAAGGTCCTTATTTCTTAATAAGATCACTTCTGAGATCCTGGGAATTAGTTTGACAGTTATACTGTGCTGTCCTCACTTAACACTGTTTTCACATGGTTGCTTATGTCTCAAACAAAGTTATGCTAAATTAAGAGCATGCAAATTGGAACAATTTTTCAGGTATTATGACTTCGGAGCTGGACCATACTTCAACAGATTAACTGATCATTTTTACCAGCCCCTGACTTTATGTAGTATGTTAACTTTATTCCAATTTCTGATTAGGTTACCATGCAATTAATTATTTTATGCATTTATATAGCTAGAAATGCATCAAAACTCTATGCCAAATTAGTAAAAGTAATGAAGCCAGATCCATCTTCTGTTACTCCAACTCCAAATTAAATCTTAGAGGCAGAGTTTTGGGTGAAGTAGAAAAGAATAGCTTTATTGCTTTGCCAGGTAAAGGGAGCCACAGTGTGCTAATTGCCTTCAAAACCATGTGTCCCAATGCTGGGCCTTCAAGAGGAGTTTTATAATCAAGTGGATGCGGGTGCTGATAACAATCAGAGTGTGTCCAGGGCACTCCATTTTTCCAATCCAGAGATCATCTGGCATCAGGTGATGATGGGTAAACTGTGACCTTCTCTGGAATGATGAGTGCTTCATCTAGTAGTTAGCATATTCCATTTGATGAAATTTTAGTTCTGAAGAACAGCTCAAAGCTTTTGTTACATGTATCCCTTCAGGGAGAATCAGGATCTCGTCCAAGGCTGTACTAGTGTTTCTCCTCCGCTTCTCCCTTATATCTGCATCCCTTCCCTTCTCTGATTAGCAGCTGTTTCAACCTGCCCTTTGGAATCCTGGGAAAAGGACACACAAAGGCTTTTGTGTCTAGGAGTCCCACAGGGTCCTGCTTGGTTTCACTGTTAATCTTACATTGTTTTTAATATCTATACCAAAAATCTTATGATTCCTTTTTAAGGTGTAAACCCCAGGGTTAAGTATTTAAAATAAAAACAGAAAAAAAAAAAAAAAACAGTTTTAAGGCAATAAATTTTGCTGCAGATAAGCATCTAACTCAGGCTTCCTTCCAAGTCTGAAAATACTACTAATGAGTAATTTTGTAATAAACCTATTCATTAGCAGTGTTTGGTACTCTCTCTGTGTTAGAACTCCTTCTGTACCTGAACTTTCTGGGGTTTAGTTTCAGTTATAGTCACTATTCTAGGAAGTTCCTTGCTGGGTATTTCTTACTTGTCTGATGAAGCTTGATCCTTCTGCCTGACCTTGTTTTAGAAGTAGTTGCTTAAAAGTGGTGAATCCCTCCATGTATCACTAAAAAGTTTTCTCTGACAAAACTGAGCTAAATTCACTTCCTCGGGACTGCATCTATTGTGTTAAGTAAGGTATGCTCCCAAGCAAAATTGTGTTCCTTTTCCAGGGTGGTCTATTAGGGAAACATGCACGCCTTTCTTCAATGTGGCAGAGGCCACTTCAGGCCCGGCCAGCTCCCTGTGTGCACCTTTCAGCCTCACTTTTGGCCACAGGGACGCGTCTTCTGTCTTCCTCTCTGTAAAACTACTGCTGCCCAATGTGCCTGTGGGCCTGATGCTCAGTTTCTGGCTGAAGCCTAGAATGCTGTATCCTCATATTGACATCTCCTTCTTGCTCCCAATACAAATGCTTCAATATTTTCAGTGTCAGAGTTTTGTTGTTACTATGGTGCTCATGTGCTTGCAAAGTCTCTTCAGTCATGTTCGACTCTGTGCAACACTGTAGACTGTAGCCCACCAGGCTTCTCTGTCCATGGGATTCTCCAGGCAAGGATACTGGGGTGAATTATCATGCCCTCATCCAGGGTATCCTCCCAACCCAGGAAATGAGCCCATGTCTCCTGAGTCTCCTGCATTGCAGAGAGATTCTTTACTGCTGAGCCGCCAGGGAAGTCCAATACTGCTGCTGCTGCTGCTAAGTCACTTCAGTCGTGTCCGACTCTGTGCGACCCCAGAGACGGCAGCCCACCAGGCTCTGCTGTCCCTGGGATTCTCCAGGCAAGAACACTGGACTGGGTTGCCATTTCCTTCTCCAATGCATGAAAGTGAAAAGTCAAAGTGAAGTCACTCATTTGTGTCCGACCCTCAGCGACCCCATGGACTGCAGCCCACCAGGCTCCTCAGTCCATGGGATTTTCCAGGCAAGAGTACTGGAGTGGGGTGCCATTGCCTTCTCCGGGGAAGTCCAATAAGGTACTTGCAAAGGTTCCAATATGTCTATGTATAGTACAGCAAAGTTAAAAATTGAAAACTGCCATCATACTATGATATTTGTCTTTGACCAGAAGCTTCTGATCAACTTTCTGCTAAATTCTGCAGCAGGGGTCCTATTTTCCTCCTGTCTGACCCCTGCCTTGTATTATAACATGCTGGTGGAAAAAAAAAAAAAAAACCTTGAGATTTCAGTTAAGGTTAAGTGATATTTAATCTTTAACAGGCTTTCCCACTGACACATTTAACATAGAAAAAAACTCAACACATTCAAGAATTTGGAATAATAAAGCAGAAAGTGAAAATATTTTTCAGATAAAGGGCCATCATTTCTATATTAAGAAGCCACTCAATGCATTAAATGTTTTGGTACCTGCTGTTTGAAACAGAACCCCTGCCCTCAACACAAACATGCCTTACCTTTCCTCTTCTTCCCAGTATTACACACTCCAGATTTGTGATAAAAGTGAAAATACAACTGAAAATGAAAATATTTTTCATTTCATATGACTACTCTACAGTGTATATCTTCAAGTGGCTGAGCCAAATACAGGAGACAGAGTAGACCAATGGCTTTCTTCCTTTCTTTTAATTTTTTGTGTGTGCTTTCTTTTCTTTTTTTAAAAATAGATTTCAAATATTATAATGGTGATTCCATACTTACACACACATTATCTGGGAAACCTTGGGAAAAAAATCACTGAAAATTTTTGATCTTAGTTTCTAGTTTGTCAAAGTAAAGAGAATTTGGGTAGATAATAACAAATTAATTGTACAGTTTTTAAATAGTATGTTTCAGTATATAAATTCACTTGAGAATTAAACTTTATAGTTATTACTCACAGAAGACTTTCTTCACTATAAAGTTGAGCCTGAGAGAAGCCAAGTTACAGATTCTTAGTAAATTTAGAGTAACTTTAGCAACACTGCTTTTTCATCTGAGATCCTCTGGAGCTAATCCACTCATTACTCACTCATAATTTTGTCCATTTATAAACTATGCAAACTACTGGAACCTACCTCTTAACTCTGAAATCAGACAGTTAAATCTTGTAGTTGATTACCAGGTGACTTTGGATAAGCTGCTAAATCTTTCTGAACCCCAGCTTTCTCCACAAGTTGAAAATTGTAACTAATACAAAGAGAAATATGGGAACAAAATAAGGAATAAATATCAATGAAAATGTAGGAATATATAAGTTGTAAACTGTACAAAATGTATTAATTTGTTATATCACTAGTCCCTTTTCCATTGACTAAAAAAGCACAATTAAAAACCTGTGGTTTTTATGACTTTGTTTACCTACATTGCCTATTCAATAAAAGAGTCTGAAGTCTTTAAGTAACAGTGACGTGGACAATACAGTGCCTATGTCATTCAACTTGCAATAGTGTGAAGGATGTTTCATTTAAAAAAAAATCAGTTAAAATTAATCCCCACCAACATATCTGTCTATATGTAGCAATACAGATATATATATGTATTTATTCATGTAAATAATTCTCTACATGGATATACTGCAAAAGCTACATGATAGTTATATATAAAATCTATGTATTTTGATTATTTTAAGTTTTTTACCAAATAAACTGCACCAATTTCATAATAAAAGGAAAATCACATTTGAAACAAAAAACTATGCTTGAAAGACAGAAAATAAAAAAAAAAAAATACACCCTCTTGAAAATGGGAGTCAAATGATGGTTCTGAGAAACTAATCCAATAAGAAATAAAGCCAATCCAAACAACCAAAATATGTGAAAGAGAAAAACATTTTTAAATTAGACACATAGTTGACAACAGCTCCCTTTCCTTTTGGATTTACAGCTGAGGAAAGGGAGAAATGAATTCAGTTACAGGTGATTCATAATTCATGTAAATTCATTTTTAAGGAACTGAGCTCTAGCAGTTATTAATTATTAGAAGATTTACAGTATATTTAAGAATGATGCATAGCCATGTCTGCTAGGAAAGAATGGATCCTCTCCAAAGAGCATGGAAATAAGTGTCGCATTTATACATAGGAAAGAAGATTTAATTCCATCATTTTTATTGCCATTTTTAACAGCGATACAACTCTGCAGCAGCCATCTTAATTGTTGTCATAGGCTGGGAGGTTGCAGGAGGGCAAGAAGATTTTTAGAGATTAATAATCTCTTGAGGTCGTGATGTACCCAATGTGTTTCTTCTCTACTAAGGGGAGGGGCAAGCAAGGGATCTGAGTCTGATTAAACCTGAGATTTCTGTATGAAGATCTTAATAAGGAAATGAGATCGAGCAGCTTTAAAAGTTATCCCATTCAACTACAGCAAATATTGTTTGGTGGCAGTAAAATCTTAACTAGTATTTCCCTCCTGTTAAATAATTTCAGTGGCTAAGAAACACTGAAATAGTGGCGGTTTTTCTCCTGAAATGTCCTTTTTCAAACTTATCTTTAATCTCATATTTTCAGAGGAAGGTCAGTCCATAAACTGACCCTGCCTTTTAAAGCCTTTTGCCATTGCCTTTCAGCCTATTCCAGTACTCTTTCCATGGGCGGTGGAGCCTGGTAGGCTGCAGTCCATGGGGTCGCAAAGAGTCGGACACGACTGAGCCACTTCACTTTCACTTTTCATTTTCACTTTCATGCATTGGAGAAGGAAATGGCAACCCACTCTAGTGTTCTTGCCTGGAGAATCCCAGGGACGGGGGAGCCTGGTGGGCTGCCGTCTCTGGGGTCGCACAGAGTCGGACACGACTGAAGCGACTTAGCAGCAACAGCAGCAGCCATTGCCTTATATCCACCTGCCTATTTTTTCATTTCCCATTTAAAACTTACTTTGTTAAACACAGCATCAGTTCGGTTCAGTTCAGTTCAGTCGCTCAGCGTGTCCGACTCTTTGTGACCCCATGAATCACAGCATGCCAGGCCTCCCTGTCCATCACCAACTCCCGGAGTTCACTCAGACTCACGTCCATCGAGTCAGTGATGCGATCCAGCCATCTCATCCTCGGTCGTCCGCTTCTCCTCCTTCCCCCAATCCCTCCCAGCATCAAAGTCTTTTCCAACGCAGCATAAGAAGCTATTTCTCTAAGGTCAGGTCAGTCATCTCAGTTTTTATTACCACAAAGATGTCTCTGCAAAAAAAGGCTAAGCTGAAAAGTGAATTATGTCAGTAGTTAGTCTATCTTTAGAGACAAATAATTTCAGATGGTTTTGTGAATGCTTATTACTAGAATAATGCCATAACTCTCATATTTAATTCTGATACAACATAATTTAAAGAAAGTGAAGTTGCTCAGTCGTGTCCCACTCTTTCCAACCCCATGGACTATAGCCTACCACACTCCTCCGTCTATGGAATTTTCCAGGCAAGAGTACTGGAGTGGGATACCATTTCCTTCTCCAGGGTATCTTCCCGACCCAGGGATCGAATCTGGGTCTTCCACATTGCAGGCAGACGCTTTACCATCTGAGCCACCACGGAAGCCCCTATATAATTTAAAGCCACGGACAACTCTTATGAAGCTAAGACTGATTTTTTTTGCAGATTTTCCTAAATTTCTAATAAAATTTGCACTCACTCTTCATTCATCTTCATTCATTGATTTAATATTCATTTAGAAAATGTAAATGTGTTGAGAAGTTTAGATCATATCTTATTCTCAGGGAAATATCAAACTATTTAGGGAAGATATATTGCATACAAGAGAAATAAATGTTTCTAAAAGTTTAGTTGATTTATATGGTGAAACTTTTAAAAGTGTTCATAAAGTAAAATTTAAAAAAAATTAAACTAATTTTTGTAGATAAATTTTTGCAACTAGTTTAAATGTTTTTTTTTTTTTCCCTTATAAATTGAACAAGAAATAAATTCTTTGAACATCTTAATCCCAAATCAGTATAATTCTGGTAAGTCAAAAAAGCATACAATGTTGGAACAATACTGTAAAACAAGACTGTCTCCAATAAAATAGGACACATAGTTTTTTTTACACTCAAGAATATTGATGTCTGCTCTATTCTGCCTACTATTGTTTCTACAGATTGGCAACAGAAGTACTTAACTTTTATCAGATAAGAAAAGTGGTGTGGTTAAGATAGAGTTGAATAGTCTTTACATTTTAAAGTTGATATAGTTGAGTAGTCTTTATATTTTAAAACAAGAAATGATCACAAAATGGATAAAATGGTAACCTTAGATCAGAATAGTTTCTTCTGTTAATCTAGTATTGCAGCTCTCTTGTTACTTAGAAAGCTCAAGGAAAACTGCACAAATATTAAGCAAATGAAATGAAATCTAGCTCTCTGCATCTTTGGTTAATGTAAACTCAGTGTTTTTCAATTGGTAGTTTGAAAAGAATCATCCTAGTGTATATGGTTTGACATTGTCTCAATCACTATTCGGAGAAGGCGATGGCAACCCACTCCAGTACTCTTACCTGGAAAATCCCATGGACAGAGGAGCCTGGTAGGCTGCAGTCCATAGAGTAGCAAAGAGTCAGACACGACTGAAGCGACTTAGCAGCAGCAGCAGCGATCACTATAGAATACTAGATTTGCCTTGTTGAACTTCTTGGCCACAGGTAAATAATACAAATATAAATATATATGTACTTAATTGAGAGAGAGGGTCCCAAAATTCTTACTCATGATTCATTGATATTTTGCAAATCATTAAGCTCCAGGAAATATATGAAATTTGCTAATTTAAACCTTTTTTATGAGATGATTAAACAGCAAAATGAATAATTGCAAAACTATAAGTTTCTAAGACGTGATATTTTAAGATTCTTTCTTAATATGCTATCTGTTTTGGTTTTAAAATAATCTAAAAAGGGAGCTAGGTATATACTATCCTCTCTTTGTATGTGAAAAATGAAATTCAAAGAGGGCAAATAACTTTATTCAAAAAATAAATTCATGGATTTTTAGATTTGGAAAGAATCTTTTGAGTACTGTGGCCATATTTTTCTTTTATTATAAGAATCCTTTTGAAAATGAAAAAAAAGCTAGAACATCCTTGGAAACCTGACATATATGTTTTAAAGATCATGTGGTCAATTGCATTCTTCCAATTTTATCCATGACAATTTAATTTTGGTTTGAATAATTCCAATGATAGGAAAAAAAAATACTTTGTGTGACAGGTTATTCCTTAACAGACAATTTTTTCTTATTAGATATTTTATTTATAGTCATCCAAAATCTTCACCCATTTATCTTTTACTCATTGATTTTAATTTGAACTTAGAAAATGATCTGTCTTCCATATAAGAATACTTTAAATATCTGACTACATTAATCACATCCCTCCTTCCATTATCTGTTGATCTCTTTCCCATCACCATATTTTCTCCATTGTCAGTTATGAAGCATGATTTTCTATAGTTCTCTCTAAAATATATAATTTGGAAATGAGTGTATAGTTTATAGTATAGTATTAGTTGCTCAATCCTGTCCAACTCTTTGTGACTCCATGGAGTATAGCCCAACAGGCTCCTCTGTTCATGGGATTCTCCAGGCAAGAATACTGGAGTTGGTTGTCATTCCCTTCTCCAGGGGATCTTCCAGACCCAGGGATTGAATCCAGGTGTTCTGCATTGCACACAGATTCTTTACTGTTTCAGTCACCAGGGAAGCCAAGAAATGAGCATAGACCATGGTTAAAAATAACTAACTGATGGATTAGAACCAAGTGTTTTTAAGTATTGATAGATTTAAGACTGTTTCTAATTTCATGTTAGCTGATAATGACTGACATCATGCTGCATCCTAAGACTGGTGCTTCTATGGGGGCCATTGTGGACTGCAGAGATCCACCCTCAGTTGTAACCGTACTACAATAACTCTCTCACTCACAGGAGAAGCACTTCCCTGTTGCCTCCTAACTTCCACTCTCCTTCTGACTCTGAAGTGAATTTTCTTATTTCCTAGATTACTTGTCCTGTACAGTCAAAAAAATCTCAAGATAAGTTGATGGCTTTGATAGCCCCACAAGATCTCATGCATCTTTGCCTCAGCAGTGGGAAAATTTCTATCTCCCTTATAGCACTTTTGTCTTGATTTCTTCAGCCACACCCCTGTCTTAAACTTCTAGCAAAAGAGGGCAGGCATCAGTTTCTATGTTCACCTGTGTGCCAATCCCTACTGAGCCCACATCAGTCTGCTATAAGGATTGTCTGCTGCAAAACTTTGGAGTTGCAATGCCATGTCAAAATTCTGATAGGCAGGGAGAGGTCAGCCTTACCCTCCTGCAAGAAATCCCCATCTCTACTCTAAAAATTCACTTGAAAGAATCTCTTTAACTTCCATCATATAATTCTTTTGAAATTGGATTTTTGACCAGTTGTGCTACTTGTTACATAAATACTGGCATGGATTTATTTGATAAACTATTTTTAGGAAGCGTGTGTGTTCATGCCTATTGTCTTCAGCTTCAGATTTTTAGTTAGAATTCTTAAAAAAAAAAAAAAAAAGCATTTAACATTTTCATGCATTAGCCTTATCCTTTACAGAACATGGCAAAATAGTCAAAACTATTAATTTTATAAATTGTGGGAAAAAGAGTTGTAGTAAGATGTGGTGAAACAGCCTTGTGTACCTCAGTTCCCACCCTTATACAAAGGATTTAACAGCATGAAAACAACTTAATAGTCATAGAGTCACTGGTCCCATTATTTCAAACTCTGTGAGCATTCACCCTAAAAATATTTATACAATCTTCATTTTTATACAATTCTCAGGAAGCAAGACAAATCAGAATGCTTGACTACCATAAGGCTGTCAATATTTATGACACCATGCAAATCTAATCCACATTGTTAGGGGAAAACAATCAGCTTCTTTATTTTCCAATAGCTCTTAAATAATAAAGTTTACTTTGGGTGATTAATCATAGGAAACCTGCTTACACATCTCTACCCTGATCTTTTCATATCACATCTTCTTTTCATTTAGTAAGAATCTAGATGATCTGTATACCTTTCTCTGATTTACAGCTTTGAAGGAGGGCTCTCAAGGGCTCAATTAACATGCAAATCATTAGTACTCTGTGTGGGTGTGTTTCCTTCTTTGCCACAATGCTGTCCAGCATACTTTCCTAAAATGTCTCTCCACACATGTTATCTGAACATAACTATGGAATCAGAGACTAAGAATTACTCATTTTAAAATCTAAATTGACTTTTAATTCTTATGATTAGTATTTAAAACTCAGTTATTAATGAATATTTATTTCCAATAAATTATCCCCAAACCTAGAAGGGCAACCCAGGTGGCTCTGTGGTAAAGAATCCTCCTGCCAATGCAGGAGACACAAGTTCAATTCCTGGATTGGAAAACTTCCCTGGAGAAGGAAGTGGAAACCCACACTAGTATTCTTGCCTGGAAGTCCCATGGACAGAGATGTGTAGCGTGCCACAGTCTAGGGGGTCACAAAGAGTCGGGCACAACTTAGTGACTAAACCTCAGCAATACACTTCAGAAATAAAGAATTTTAAAATGAAAAATGGAAATTCAAAATGTATGGGCTCTAATAATCCATTTTAATACTACTCAATTCCTGGGTACCCTACATGAGTTACTACACTGATACTACTGCTCACTATTTCATTTAAATATTGAAGCAACTTACCAAACATAGAATTCAACAACATACACAGTAGAATAAGTAAAAGAGAAACAGTGAGTGTATTTAGTTAATTGAGGGTAATTAATTAATGGCGGGAGGATTCAGATGGTAAAGTTTAGAAAGGATCTATGGTGATTCAGCAGGCCTATTCCTCTATTTTGGGAAAATTATATACACACCTGGAAGAAGAAAACTTACATGATTCACAAGTATCCTTCAATGGGATGTTGTCACTTTTCAAAATAAGTCACTTCTAAATGTTTTAAAACCTTCCCTATGAAGATTTTTTTAAAGGCTTAATAAATTAATTGTAATGCATATTGTATCTCTGCCTCTTTTTTTTTTTTTTTCATTTTCTTTCATAGAAATAGACAATTACTTCTTCCTATAGTCTGCAATGGGCTACTCTGATGGCTCAGTCAGTAAAGAATCTGCCTGCAATACGGGAGACCTGAGTTCAATCCCTGGGTTGGGAAGATCCCCTGGAGGAGGGCATGTCAGCCGACTTCAATATTCTTGCCTGGAGAATCCTCATGGACAGAGGAATCTGGCAGGCTACAGTCCATGGGGTCACAAAGAGTCGGACACAGCTGAGCGACTAAGCAAGGCACATAGTCTCCAACATAATCGTTAGAAAACACTTGCTTGTAATCACCACCTCCTTGACACTTCATTAAAAAAATAAAAAAAACCTTCCTGTTTCTTTGATTTTATGGTTTCTATATTTTAATGTAATTGACTATTTTGAATTTCTCCACAATTCCTTCTAAGTTTTCAATAAACACACTAAACTGTGTATCTAGCATCTGATTACTAGAATACCTTTAAAGAGCTGGTATACTTAACACTGAATTTTTTCCTGGGATATTGAATCATTCCTGATCTTCCCCTAGAGGATCTTTTTTGGGGTGAATAAACAGCCAATCTGTGCTTAACTTTAAGATTTTTCTTAAATTGCCCATACCTGCATATTTGTGTGAAGATGCCTTGTTAATGCAGAGGGAGTATAAAAAGAGGGCAGGAGCCCTGGAGATCCATTTATTTTTCCATAGACATTAAGGGACTTCTTGGAAAGAAATCACCCATTTAAAACCTGGTCATTCTTGCAATTCCATTTTCTTGTCCCTGATATTTAGCATTTTCCATCTAGTTTCCTTTATTTAAGAAATTGATGAACAAACATATTCTGTGCTTTTGGGTGATAGCTATGAACTTTGCAACAACACATAGCAGTAATTTCGAACAGCTGTTAACTTCACTCATGGCATTAGAAACACTGGAAAGCCATTGGCTGCGCTGCATGATGTGTGTGTGTGTGTGTTAAGTTATATCTAACACTTTTCAACTGCATGGGTCTCCAGGCTCCTCTGTCCATGGAACTTTCCAGGCAAAAATTCTAGAACGGATTGTCATTTCTTACTCCAGGAGATCGTCCTGACCCAGAGATCGAACTTGCATCTCTTGTATCTGTGATACCCAGGAAGCCCACTGTATATAGATGCAATATTCATCTATATATAGATGCAATCTATTCATCATTATGTGATCTATTCATCATTACATCCTAGCACCTAGGATTCTAGTGTTCATTCACTAGCAACACATATCTATCAAATACTTGCATGTGTCTGACACTTTTCTAAGGTTACAAAACAAAAATGCTTGCCCTCAACGAGCTTGCATTCCAACTATATGACACATGTAAATACTCAATAATAAGTAGGTTTCTTTATTGAATAATGAATAAGTAAATGAATTAGTGCTTCCAGAAATGAGTCTCATGTTTATAAAATAATAGTTTAAAATAGCTTCATATATTTAATCAATGAAGACAATCACTAATTAGTGGCATAAGATCTCTGTGAGGATTTTATACTGTATTTTTTAGTGTTTCCTTCATTTAACTCATTTTCTTTTCTTTATGTAGCCATTGACAGGTGCGATTAATTATGATTTTCAGTTCAGTTCAGTTCAGTCGCTCAGTCGTGTCCGACTCTTTGCGACCCCATGAACTGCAGCACGCCAGGCCTCCCTGTTCATCACCATCTCCCGGAGTTCACTCTGACTCACGTCCATCGAGTCCGTGATGCCATCCAGCCATCTCATCCTCAGTCGTCCTCTTCTCCTTCTGCCCCCAATCCCTCCCAGCATCAGAGTTTTTTCCAATGAGTCAACTCTTCGCATGAGGTGGCCAAAGTATTGGAGCCTCAGCTTCAGCATCATTCCTTCCAAAGAAATCCCAGGGCTGATCTCCTTCAGAATAGACTGGTTGGATCTCCTTGCAGTCCAAGGGACTCTCAAGAGTCTTCTCCAACACCACAGTTCAAAAGCATCAATTC
The DNA here is from genome assembly GCA_006410635.1 of Cephalophus harveyi. Classification (NCBI taxonomy): domain Eukaryota; kingdom Metazoa; phylum Chordata; class Mammalia; order Artiodactyla; family Bovidae; genus Cephalophus; species Cephalophus harveyi. The sequence goes on from SJYT01043615.1 coordinate 27,839, forward strand.
TTCGGCGCTCAGCCTTCACAGTCCAACTCTCACATCCATACATGACCACAGGAAAAACCATAGCCTTGACTAGACGGACCTTAGTCGGCAAAGTAATGTCTCTGCTTTTGAAAATGCTATTTATGTTGGATATAACTTTTCTTCCAAGGAGTAGGCGTCTTCTAATTTCATGGCTGCAGTCACCATCAGCAGTGATTTTGGAGCCCAAAAAAATAAAGTCTGAACTGTTTCCACTGTTTCCCCATCTATTTCCCATGAAGTGATGGGACCGGATGCCATGATCTTCGTTTTCTGAATGTTGAGCTTTAAGCCAACTNGTAAGCGTTTTCTAATTTCATGGCTGCAGTCACCATCAGCAGTGATTTTGGAGCCTAAAAAAATAAAGTCTGGCTCTGTGTTGCTGGGTGAGAATTGCAAAGTGGTGGTCAAGCATCAGGTCCAAATATGTGGCTGACGAAGTCAGGATGCAATGGCAAGACCTTATCATCAAGTTTCCACCAACTCGCTGGTCCCTCTCCCACCCCTCGGTCACCGTCCAAGTGACTGAAGTCCCTGGTCTTATTCATGGAAGAAAAGCAGTGCATTTCTGAACAGCAACAGTTTTCTTCTGCAGGTGTAGTGAAGGTCAGAACTCTTACAGCTGAAACAGGACAGCCTGGAAGAGATTCCCTCCAGATGAGGTCTGGGCGAGATGCATTTGGCTCCAGTTAAGCTGAGTCTTCTACATTTTCTGGTCATTTGGTTTGCATTTTCCTATCATTTCTTTGCCTGCATTTTCCTTACGACTCCCGTTTTATAAATGAAAACTGAGACTCACAGAGGCAACTATTCACCTAAGGTCACCTGGTTTGTCAACTGGGGAATCAGGCCTTAAACCCTTGCCTTGGGACACCAGATTTTTTTTTTTTTTTTAAATTAATAGGGGTTTATTTGAGTCTCATGATACAAACCCAGAAGTGTCTTGTGATTTCTTTCAGAGACGTTCAGTAAAGAGAAATCTAGGTTCTCCTTCTTGTGAGGCTGGTGTTTTCACTGTTTGTGGCCAGGAGTGGGGCCTATCAGATGCTGGGCCCTGGGGCAAAATGTGTGCCTGCAGGAGGCTGGATCCGCTGGCTGGGGAGACAATGGCGGCTCAGGATGCAGGCGCTTGCTCGGTTGGGCCTCTGCTGTGAAGACTGCCACTGGCTAGTTTAATTAAGAGCTGGAGGAAGAAGGGTGCATTGTGGTCCAAGAGCTGAGGAGGTCAGCTGAGGGGAGTTAGGAGGGGCCTGGGAACCAGAGGACGTTCTGTCTTCTCTGTCTACCTCTGGGGATGGCCCGGGCTCCCAGAGCAAGCAGGTCTGTGCAGGGTGCTGGTGGGCGCGTGTTGCAGTGTGTCTGACTAGGCTGGCTACCTCCTCAGATGCTGAGACCCTCCCTGGCTATGAATAGAAGGTCTTGGTTTCCCTCTGGGAAAACCCGACTTTTTTTCCCGAAGCCTAACCTCAGGTCTTGAATCTCTGTTCTGCCACTCACCCAAGCTGTGACCTTGGGTATGTCTTATCAACTAAGTCTCAATTTTTTCATATGCAGAATGGGATAATGCAGAACAAGGCTTGCCTTTCCTGCCTCCACAGAATTTTGGGGAAGACCACCTGGATAAGTGGATGAGCTGCAGTGTGGAAATTGTAAAGCACTGCACACTGCTTGCAGGGACACTGATGAAAACATAGTTGTCCCCACCATTAGAACATCTTCAGCATCCCGGCTTTACCCAGACTGCCCCATGCCTTCCTTTCTTTTGGTAATAGTAGGGTCATCTTGATTTTGTTTAACTTTTCAACTGACAATATCGTATTATTTTTCCAGTTCCAAAAGTAGTACAGATGCACTGTAAAACATCTCTTTTAAAGAAAAAAAAAATTTCCAGCTTTACCATTGTCACCACGTGACTTGGGGGAAGCCATTCTCTGGGTTTGATTTCCTCCTGTAGCCACTAGATCAGAGATGACGAAGTACGACATGTACACGGCCCCTCTTCTGTCCGGTGCTCGAGGCCGACCTCTCTAGTGGATTGCAGGATCATTTCCTGGTGTCCCTGGAGGCTGCTTCTGAATCTTGCTCAACACAGCCTACCATCCATCAGAGTGGCCGAGAGAAGGAATCTATTGTCCATTGATGACCAGATGAGCTTTGATGTTTTCTGGAGGAGCAAGTCCCGGGGTTCAGGCCCTGGGATAGAAGTTTGGAGAGTCCCTCAGCTTGTCCATCTCATAGGGAGTTTCCTTTCATCTGATTCTGGAATCTCAAGTATTGTGCAGCAGATAATGACTTCCAATGGGGAGTTCCCTGAACATTTTTAAGAATTAAAAAAAAAAAAAAGAAATGACTCTTGCGAAGTCAATGGAATGTGAGCAAGTGACTTAATAAATTCACACCCACGCAAATGCTTGTGCTTCTTCAACTCAACATGAAACTGGGCGGGGTAGAATATTTTGGAAACACTGGCTTCCAAAAAGCACACAGCGTGGGGAAGCAAGCTGATGCTAATAGGATCTACTCTCTGGAGGCCTTATACTCAAGTCTCACATCCCTAGAACTTGAATGATCCTGGGCCCCCCTTTAACAAATGGGGAAACGGACCTAGAGGACAGAAGTGAGCTGTCCAAAGTCATCTGGCTTGTGAGTAATAAAGCAGGCACTTGCACCCAGCTGCTAGGTCCCCACTTTTTTTGGGGAAACTACAAAACCCTCCAAGGGAAAGTCCCCAGTGTTTGGAATATTACTATGAAGAAAAGTTTTCCTCATCGTTAATGTGGGAAAAACACCGTCTTGGTGTTATCATCCACCCCACTACTGGGGTCACTGCCCCCTGACAGCCGGGCATGAGCCCTTTCTGCCTTTGACATGTTTGTGGCTGCAGAGATAAAAACCAGGCTGCACAGGGAGCCAGGAGCATTGGATTCCTGTCTCGGCAGCAGGCAGTTCTGAGCCCTCTCTGGACTGCAATGCCTTTGTTAAACAGTGAGGGGCTCCTCCTGGCAACTCCGGCACAGAGGCTAAGGGGGTGGCTTCTGGAGTCAGCCTGCCTGGGTTCTCTCCATAGTTTTGACTCATATTAGCTGTGCCACCTTGAACCTCTCTGTGCCTCACTTTCGTCATCTGTTAAATGAGAATAATAGCATCCCCTACCTCGTAGGTTGCTGTGAAGACGGGATGAGTTACTCCGTGTGCAACAGTACCATCAGTGTTAGCAGTGGCAGCGAGGACCCTGACTCTCAGGGACAGGGCCTATGCACAGAGAGGTGAGGGGTGGCTTGGGGGCCTGGCAGTTTCACAGGGCACACCAACTGGTGGGCTAGCACCCTTATTCGGGGCCTCTCTTCAAAGAAGCTGCAAAGCTGTATTCAGATACTTGGCCAAAGTTCAGTGACATCAGCTCCTCCTCCAGGAAGCCCTCCTGGATGGGTGGGCTGACCCACTCCCTCTCCCTGTCATGAGGTCCCCGCCCCCCCTGCCAATGCCACCCCTTGGTTTCAGACAAAGCGGGCACCAGCAGAGGCAGCAGCCGGGCCGGCTCGGCGGCTTTCATGAAGCTGGAGCTCCCCGGAGCCTGTGCTGGGCTGTTCTGCTTTGAATGTTATTTGCATTGCAATAGGCAAGCCTAGCCTTCAATACAGGCCCCTTCTCTTTTGACAGAACAGCCTCACAATTGCCTATTGACCGGGCACCTGTTCCTGCCCCAGACATTATGCAAATGCCGGCCAGGAGCGAAGCCGCCAGCCCCCGGGCCATTGTGCATTGAACCCTGATGGCGCCCTGCCAGCTCCCAGCCGGCCTTTGTTCCCGGCTGCTCAGCGCCACCCCCGCCCGCCCGAGGTGCCCTGCCGAGGAGCCGCCCGCTGTCAGCTACTTGGGTCCTTGCACCTGAAGAAAGACCCTACGAGCTGGAGGCTGGCTCACGCTGAGCCCGGGGTTGGGGCCCTGGAGGCGGCCAGGGAGCGGCGGGCCCTTCAGTCCCCCGGGACCAAGAGAGCGGGCCTGGCAGGCGGAGGTGGGGGCAACCCGGACCGTGCCATCTGGGGGAGGGGGATTATAATAATCACTCTCACATCTGCTGAGGGCCTTCCAGTTTGCAATCCCCTCTCAAGGCCATCGCCCCACCAGGCACACCTGCCCCTTGAGGAGGTGGGCGGCAGGGGGATGTGTGCCTTTCACAGGGGAGGGGACTTGGGGCCCCTGGGGGGAGCTGGCTGAAGCCGCACAGAGTCGGGTAGAGAGGACTCAGGTCCAGCACTGCCAGGGGCGCCTCTGACTCCCCGAGTCTTTCCTTGCTGCTCCAGAGCCCCACCTTCACCCGTGTAACTGTAACTCCCTGACCCACGGGGGACGGTCCTGCACGGCGTGACTCCAGCCCATCTCCTCTTTTTGGTTTCTTCATCTTTTTCTATGCCCTTGGCTTCACCTTCACTCAACCAAGAAGGGTTTTCAAAGCATGGTCCCAGGATCAACAGCTTCAGCACTGCTGGAACCTGTTAGAAAATTCCAGTTCCCAGGCCCCAGCTGTAACACACTGCCTCATAAGCTCTGGGGTGAGGCCTGGCTCCAGGTGCCTCGGACAACTCCAGCTCCCAGGTGCCTAATGCACGGACAACTCTGAAGACCACAAGCCCAGACTGGGCTTTGCAAAGGTCTCAAGAAAGGAGACATTAGCTGCCGTGGGGCTACCGACTTGCATCTCTAGCAACAGGTTCTCTTGGAAGGGGGAAGTCCAGGTCTTCGTCCCACCCTTGGTGCCCAGCTGGGACACCGCTGGCCCATTTCCTTGCTTCAGAAGAGTCATCAGGATGGGGAGTAAGAGCAAGTCAGGGCAAAGCACTGGAGTGACCCTGGGTGCCATCCCAGCTGCTCCCTGCCAGCCCTCTGGCCCCCAAAACCCTTCACCCAATGCCAAAATGCTTTGAAGAGTTTGGCCCAAAGCAAGGAAATCTGATCTCTTGAGAGGCCAGGGCAAGGTTCTCAGAGCCAAGTGTTGGTCTGGTCTCACAATTTGTCTTCCTCAAGTGCTGTCAGAGAGCTCTTTGCCTAAAAGACAAATCTAAAAGAAGTAAATGAAGCCAACCCTCCCCAAGCCACGTTCCTTAGTGTGGCATTCAATGCTTTTTAGCTTCTGGCCGCACGGCTTCTCCTGCCTCAGTGCCTCAGCTTCTATCGCGCTTCCGAATCTCTGCCAGGAGGGCCCATGGGTCTGGAGGGACACAAGTAGAGGGTGTCATTGAAACACTTCTTTGGGGACCATCAGATTAGCTTCTGCTCATTTAGAGACTTCTTGTTGTCTCCACCATTGGGAAGTCTTCCTATTTCTTTCTATTCAGAATCATTTATTGAGGACCTTCTAGGTACCAGTGTTCTGAGCTCTGGAGGACAAGGAGTAGCATGTTGCGTGAAGTCACCCACCTCTCAAGGAACTCCCGATCTAGTAGAGGAAACAGAGTACCACTGTGTGAGCAGGCCTGAAGGAAGGTTTAAGTGGGTGTGGAGAAGCAGGGCTTAAGGGAAGTTGGGTGGATCCTAGTTGGGGACTAGTTGAGTGGGGAGAGGTGTAAGGGAGGGGGGGAGTTTTGCGTGATGGTCAGGTTTCCTGATGTGCATGTGGATGGTGGGATTATCCCTAAGAGGGAGACTGGAGAGAGAGAGAGAGAGGAAGGTTAGGGATCAGATGAGAGGGTGGGGTGTTGAGTTTTGGCTGAAGTGAGTTTTGAATTGTCCACGGCACAGGCAGAAAGAGACGCCCACTGGTAGATGGATGAGGGTTCTGGCCTGCAGGTACGGTCTGAGCTGAGGCTGATGGCACCAGAGTATTGAGGTGGCAGTGGGGTCTTGGGCTGACTCTCCTGTCCCCCCAGGTAGGAGTTTCGGCAAGGCCTCCTCTGACTTCTGGGCTCCCATCCTATATCACCTCCTTCCTCATGGTGTTGCTCCGTCCTGGTTGTTGGCCCCCTGGTTTTAGGAGCACCTGAGAAGCACAGGGAAAAGCGCTGGTTTCCAGATCACTAGGGTCTAATGGGGCTAGTGGTAAAGAACCCGCCTGTCAATGTAGGTAGACGTAAGAGACACAGGTTCAATCCCTGGGTTGGGAAGATCCCCTGGAGAAGGAAATGGCATCCCACTCCAGTATTCTTGCCTGGAGAATCCCATGGATGGAGGAGCCTGGCAGGCTACAGTCCATCGGGTCGCACATGACTAAAGGGATTTAGCATGAATTCCATGAGGATCTAATGGCTTGGCGAGGCCTTGGTTTTTTGCAGCCTCCCCTGTGTGACTCACATCTCTCTGCTTATATCTTTATAAGAGCATCACGTAGCAGGAAAGGGGCCCCTAACAAGCCTTGTGCTGCCAGAGACACATACCCCTCCCCCAGGGAATCAACAGCTGGTTAGGGCCAGAACTGAGAGGAAAGTGAGGCTGCCCCATCTCACAGAGGAGGAAACTGAGGCTCAGGAAGGAGCAGTGGTGTTTCCTGATTTGACTGTGATGTTAGCAGCAGCAGCAACAGATTGAGAGGGTCAAAGATCTAATTTTTCAGATGAGGAAACAGAATCACACAGAGGGGAAGCCACCGACCCAGGCTCCCTGGATGGAAAACGTGTCCTGACTCCTCTTCCACTGCACCATCCCATCCTCCGGGATGGGTGACATCCCTGGGAGGCAGGCGCTTCTGACCTTCCAGAGAAAGTGCTCTGTCAAGCCTCGGCAGACACCAAGCCCAAACATTAAGTCAGCCCAAACACTCCATAGGATGCTCTGGTCCCCACAAAGTGCCTGGGACTTTACAAGCATCAGCTGAGAACCTGCCGGGTGCCAGGCCTGGGATGTGCTTTGGTACAAGTTATTTGAGTGAATCTTCCCAGAAACTTTTGGAAGCAGAAACGCCTCCTTCCCTTCGGCAGGTGTGAAAGTGGAGGGCAGAGGGCTTCAGCTCTGGCTCAGCCCTGCCAATGGTAGGGGAGGAAGCCGCGTTTGAGCTGGGTGGCCTAACGCCTCCGTCATCTCTCCACCGCAGAGCACAGTCTCCTTCTTGCTGGTCCCCGCAGCTTCTAGCTTTGAGAAGGGGCCCTCAGCGCCCTCTCCACTCACAGACCTTCTGAACTCCGCTGCAGGGTTCTCCCCAACCCTGGACTTGACTCCACCTGACCCGGCTCTGCTGCCAGGGCACCCAGGGACCTGGCCAGGCCCTTCCCTCTACTGTGTCCCCTTTCCCTGCGTGCTCTATGCTGAGTGCGGGGCCCCTTTATATTTACAATAATCACTTCCATCTCTGGCCTCTCCTCCTCTGCAGGCCAGCTGTCTAGGGCTGGGGAGAATGACTTCTCTCCATGGGCTCTGGAAAATGTTCCTTGGGAATAGCGGTTCAGACTTTCTCTCTCCCCAGTCACCAGCCCTGATTTACAAACCAGATCAAGTGTATTTTCTTTGTGAATCAAGAGTGGGTGGAGAGTAACCGAGCAGGAGCCCCTTCCGTTGTTGTCATGGGATAAAACTGCTCAGCTGAATGGGCTCTCGGACGATCCTTGGAAGGTGGCTTAAAGCCAAGAGGAGACGCATGGGCCTTTTTCCCTTGAGGGGTGTCTGCTGCCTCCCACAGCTTACACATTTTTCCATGGGCTCCACACTGCTCTCTATCCCCATGGATTCCCATCAGTTCTTGTCTGTTCTGAAGCCACCAGCCCCTCCTCGGGGTGAAGGACACAGGCTGTGCTCACTTTTGCTTTCAGATCTGGATTTAAGCATATCAGTCAAGGGCCCACTATGTGCCAGGCCTTGAACCAAGTACTTCCTACCTTCTCTTTTTTCAATCTGAGGCTGAATGCATTAGTTCATTTAACAAGGGAAGACCTGAGAGTCAGTGGGATGAGATGCATGGCTGGGGCTGTGAACTGGTGGGAGACAGAGTCAAGGCTTGGACCAGATCGACTGCTTTCTTTTCTCATCATTCTTATAATTTCCTCATAATCCTTTTGTTCAGTTTTACCCCAGCATGGCCTCCACTGGTGTCTATTGGACTGTAAACTCCTTTTCAACCTCTCGTGTCCGAAATACCAGTTTTCAGTTCTTAGGACCTAGGAAGGTGATGATCCCAAAGACAGGCTGCAGAGAAAACCATCCAGGACTGGGACACCAAGGTACTTGTTGCCAAAGCTTGAAGGACTCAGCATTGAGTGTGGCCTTTAATTTTGACTATATTGCTCAAAGAATATTCTGGAAGCTGCTGAGTCTGAATCTAGCCTGCTCGCCTCTCTGGGTTTAAATCCTGGCCCTGTACATGTAACTGTGGGACTCCAGACAAGTAAACCGCTCTGTGCTTTGGTCTCCTCATCTGCCAGTAAGGCTGATGGTAACACCTCTATAGGGTTGCTGTAAGGGTTAAATAAATTTGTATGTGTAAGATGCACAGAATTTAGTGGTGATTAGTGGCAGTAAGCATTAATTCGTGGTAGCTGTGGTAGAAATGGGTGCACTGGGTCTGAAGAGGGGACTGGACCATTACTCTGGCCTTTTTTTTTTTTGGCTCCTGCCAAGATATCCAGGGCTGGGGTCCAGATGGGGAGCTGTGGCCTGAGGGTCCTGTCTGTTCCGTCCTCTCTTTCCTGTCTGGCTGCCCTGGGAACCAGCTGGGGATTAGTGGGGGTGGGGGGGTGGGCATGCATTTCTGTCCTTGGTTCCTGGGAACCAGCTGGGGATTACATATGAGACCCTGAAAATTCCAAGATAATGTTAGCCAGATCCGGGGCTCAACACAGCTCTGGTTGTGATGAATTCCAAATGGTGCAGAGGCCTCGGTGCCCGGGAGCAGCTGGGGAAGCTGTGGCGCTTCCTGGACCCGGGGACCGTTATCAAGACAGCACGGCTGGAGACCCTGAGGAGCTCTGCGGGCTCCTCTCAGCCTGGTCTCTGGCAGGCGGTTCCATGGTGCCCTCAGGGCAGCCAGCGGCCCAAGCGGCAGTACAGGAATTTATTCTGGGGCCCCAACTTAGTGACAAGCCCTCCTTCTCTGTGTGTTCATAACTAAGCTCTAGAAAACCAGGTTGGGCCAGGACGTTAAGGGCAGTGTCCAGTCGGCTTGCCCGGCCTCCTGCCCCACGCTCACCTCGCCCTCCTTCCTTTCTGCCTTAAACGAGCCACTGCTGGACTGATCCAGGCGCGGGCAGCAGGTGCGGGCGGGGCCGTTGTGGTGAAGCCTGCGTGACCTCTGGCCTCGAGTTCTTCTTGAAGGGAAAGGTACGAGTCACGGATGATGCAGTGTGACATGGGCTGTGAGCTGCTTCTACAGGAGCCTAGCCTGGGCTGGGGGTGTGTACAGGGTACCTTGGAGGGGTTGCCAGGGAGAGGTGGAAGCTCGGGTATGGACAACGGGAGTCAGTCAGACAGAGGAGGAACATGCAATAGAGAGAGTTGCAGGCAAAGATAGTGGTGTCTGCAAAGCCAGAGAGCTGGACGGCGGCTTGTGGGGAGTGAGGAGGAGGGGGCATGCAGCAGCCGCAGGCGGCATGTAGTCCCCCTGGCTGGGCATCACACGTGCCAGGGTGGGTGGCGACGGTACACTGGAGAGGTGGTCAGCAAGAGGTGAGGAGGCCTTGATAGCCACGCTATAGATTTTTTTTTGATGCGAACCATCTTTAAAGTCTTTATGGAATTTGTTACAATATTGCTTCTGTTTTGTGTTTTGGTTTTTTGGCCAGGAGGGAGGCATATGGGATCTCAGCTCCCTGACCCAGGATTGAACCCACACCTCCTGCACTGGAAGGCCAAGTCTTCACCATTGGACCACCAGGCAAATTCCCACGCTGTGGAAATTTGATTCTACACCAAGGGCAGTGGGGACCTGGGGGTGGGGTTGTGGAAGGTGAATTGAATGAGCTTATTCCTGCCTTAGGAAGATCACAGCTGGAAAGGATGAAAGGGAGAAGACCAGCTTGGATGCAAGGGATCATCCTAGAGCTGCTGTTTCATCTAGGAAGAAGGAAACGGTGACTTGACCCAGGGTAGTGTCTGGGGATAGACGGGGACAGACAGATTTAACAGTCATTTAGTGCTTCGTGACTGAGTGAATGTGTTAGTAACTGAAAGGAAGAGGAAAGGCTCAAGAGTGACAGCTCTCTGCAACATTCCCACCAAGGTTTGCCCGGCCTCTGCTTGCATACCTCCGGTCACGGGCAGCTCACTACACAGCTGTTTAGCATTTAGCAGTTACCTACTTTCAGAGAAGGCGATGGCACCCCACTCCAGTACTCTTGCCTGGAAAATCCCATGGATAGAGGAGCCTGGTAGGCTGAGGTCCATGGGCTTGAGAAGAGTCGGACATGACTGAGTGACTTCCCTTTCACTTTTTACTTTCATGCATTGGAGAAGGAAATGGCAACCCACTCCAGTGTTCTTGCCTGGAGAATCCCAGGGACGGAGGAGCCTGGTGGGCTGCCGTCTATGGGGTCGCACAGAGTTGGACATGACTGAAGCGACTTAGCAGCAGTTACCTACTTCAGTTTAAATCTGTCTAGATGTGCATCTTAAAGCTGCAAAAGCAAACGCAAACCTTGTTCGCTAGTAGCTTTCCAGGCATTTGAAGGCAGTTAAGTCGACACATACTCATCTTTTTGCTGCCTTCATCATTTTTGTTGTTGTTGTTAGTGTGGATGTTCTCAGACTTCTCCATCTAACGCGGACATTGAATCCTCTTCTATTTTTGGCAAACAAGAATATCGAATAATAACTACAAAAAGAGCTACGGTTGTCGTGTTGAGTAGAATAGCCTCCTCCCTTAGTTCAGCGTACTCTTTTCTGGTGGATGATTCCAGCAGGAAGGCAAATTATAATTAGTAGGTCACTTGGTAAGCATGAGAACAGTCAAGGGAGTTAACTCACTGATGTCAAGATGCTCAGAAAGTAAGTAATTTGCCCAAAGTCAAGCTAATGGAAGTAGCACAGGAGCTCAAGCCTGGGTCTGTCTGGCTACGGAATGCAAGCACAGTGCTCCTCCAGGGGGTTGCCGTGGGCGGTAGGAGGCGGGGTGGGTGGGGGAAGAGGGGGCAGAAGCCCAGGCAGGAGGCAGTGTAGAACTCCAGAACAGAGCCCCGTGGCAGGAGTGGGGAGAGAGAGGCCCAGAGGAGGCCAATTTGGGAGTGGCTTTCATGGGGGAGTGAGGGATTCTGAGGATCTGCTGATGTCCCCGGAGGGTGGAGGGTGGTGTTCTTGGTTTCCTGAAGGTGCGTCCAGAAGAGGTGGGTCAGCAGCGGTGGTGACAGGGGATGTTGAGCCCAGATGTGACGTGGTGTGTTGAAGGTGCCTGGGAGACCCCTGGGACAGGTCCAGCCAGCAGCGGCTCCCTGTGGGGAAGCATCGCTGGCCTGCCCACCTCCCCTGTGACTCCGAGCGCAGAGCCCTCCTCCAGTCCCAGGGCAAAGGATCCCTATCCACTCCAGCCCAGGGTTGTTCTCTCTGGGGGCCCCACTCCAACACAGCCAAGGGTCCACTTGTCCCACCCGGGACCGCTGCCTCCTACCACTGAAGGGCCAGGCCATGGTCTCCAGAAAGTCGCTTCCAGGAATCACCAGGCTGACTGTCACTGGCCAGTGCCAGGGCCTCTGGGGTCATCTAGGGATGACAGGGCGGTCCTTCTGCAGTCAGGCTGGTGGATCTGGAAGAATATGAGTCAGAACAAGCCCAGAGAGGTTCAGGGCTCCAGTAGCTTCTTGCAGTGGCTGTAAGGACGTGGCTGGGCATCGCTGGGAGCTCGGTGAGGCCAGAACACACCAGCACAGACGCTCTCGCCGGCGCTGGCTGATGCTCTGGTCCGGAGGCGGCCCTGAAGGCTGTGTGGCTTTAGAAGTCTCTTGAGCTCTCTGAGCCTCTGCCTTCCCCCTGGGCACAGAGAGAAGTAATCTCCCTGCCTTTCCTCCTTGCTTTCTTTACAGAATTGTTGTTAAGAGCAGATGAGGTAACAAGTGGAAAAGTGCGTTCTCAACTGTACTAAAACGCCACGTGAGAGGTAAACAAATCCAGTGCACGCGTGCACACACACAAGACAGAAAGGCACAAAGAGAGACAGACAGAGAGACACACGGAGAAAAAAGAGGAATAAGGAACGAGCGGGAAACAGAGTTAGAAAGACAGAGAGAAGAGATCAGGGGCGAGGAAAGAGGGAGAATGGGAAAATTCAAAAGGACAGAAAACGAGGGCAACAGAATGAATGAGCAGAGGCGGGCGAGTGAGGCCTGGGTCTGGGGATGGAAGGACAGAGTGGGGGGTACAGGGAGGGGCAGGAGGCAGGAAAGGGGCCTGGACTGGGGGCCTGGCTGGCCCTCCCTCCTGAGCGAGGTGCTGCAGCCTCTGGCTGGCGTCCCCTTGGTTGGCGTGCTCAGAGCATGGAGCCAGGTCCCCAGGCTACCTGAGGGCCAGGAAGTCTTGCGGTGCCCCTGAGCCTGCCATGGCCAGTGGATGCACCCAAGTTCTGCCCCCAAGAGGCCCTGCAAGGAGCACTGAGCTGTGAAGTGAGGCGCCAGGCTGCCCAGCATGGGTGGCCCTGCTCATGTGAATCCATTAGGAGGGTCCTGGGTGCCGGCCGGCCCTGCAGCATGCCCACTGAGTGCCCTCAGCAGAGCGCCCCTTTCTCAGCCTCAGTTTCCCTTCTAGAAGATGATGCTCCCACAGGGTCCTGACTCTGAGTTCAGAAACCCAAGCAGCCTGGCATCACTCCCCCTCCCCTTGAACAAGGGCGACCACAACCTTTTACTACTTTGGGATGATTATTTTAAAGTTGAGTTTACCTGTCTTTCCATTTCCTCTTCTCTGTGTGCATGGCCTTCGCCCACCAGTCCCTCCAATCCCTAGACTGGCTCTCTCCTCCCCATATACGGCTTGGGTAAAGCCGGGTTCCTTGATGACCCCCTGTGGGGCAGGATTACATTGTCAGGAGCTGAATTAGACTCAGGACAGCTAAATGGCATTGTCTGGGCCCTAAGGTTCTGGAGAGAGGAGTGTAGGGCGTTCGGAGACCTACACAAAGCATTTTCTTTTCTAGGGGAGGCCCCTGCTCAGCGAAGAATCCGAATCATGAAACCACAATGGGCTGGCACTCTGGGCAAAAGGCGGGGGTGGGGGCGCCTTGGGTGGAGTAGAGTAGGGTGAAGTCACCCTACCCTCTCTTCCCTCAGCTGGAGCCCCCTCCCTGCCAGTGCTGTGGCCGGAGTCCTGTGGACAGGGCTGTGGAGTGACGTGCCAGCCGCCCTCACCCACCTCTGCCCAGAACCCAGAACCTCCCCAGATGTGCAAGCAGCCGCGCCACTGGCTGGAGTCTCGTGCGTAAGAGTCAAGTTACACAACTGGCTTTCGAGGCAGGAGTGAGTGAGTGAGTGAAGTCGCTCAGTCGTGTCTGACTCTTTGTGACCCCATGGTCTGTAGCCTACCAGGCTCCTCCGTCCATGAGATTCTCCAGGCAAGAATATTGGAGTGGGTTGCCATTTCCTTCTCCAGGGGATCTTCCCGATCCAGGAATCGAACCCTGGTCTCCCGCATTGCAGGCAGACACTTTAACCTCTCAGCCACCAGGGAAGCCCAAGGGCCTCCTCTTTTATGGAGAGTACAGAGGTCTACTTTCCAAGGTCAGCCTGCTAGGCAGTCTTTTCTAGGACCAGGGCAGAAATGCTGGTCTCCTGACTTGAGAGTGTCAGGGACAAGTGACCCGTTCCCAGAGTCTGCTTCAACAAGATGGTACGCCTTTCCTGAGGAATGACCTATGGAGGTGCTGAGGGCAGCAAGTCCTCCGAGTGGCATTGGAGGGGGTGATGGTGATGATCGGGGTGATGATGATGATCATGGTGATATGGCGATATGGTGATGATAGCGATAATGACAGTGATGATGGTGGAAATGGTGACTGGTCTGCAGCCTCAAATCCAACTCAAAAAAAAAAAAAAAATGCAGGATGAGCCTGAGTTGACCTCTGCTGAATTCCACTCCCCAGTACAAGGCCTGGCATTTATTAAGTGCACAGTAAATGTCTGTGAACGGATGAATGAATTCACCCACTGCATTGAGAGTCTCAATGTGTGAAGAGCTTGGGAGGCATGGGTGGTTGTAACTAGCACCGTGGCCTGGGCTTCGGGGTGCTGTGACCCCTCTGCTGCCCCCAGGCATGACTTGGGAGGTGGGTAGGATGGCTGTGTATGAGGGGGAACCAGGAGAGATGAGACCTCTTGTCTCCATGGAATTACCTCCCATCCTCTGAAGATTGGCCCCAGAGAAGAGGCTGATTCAGACCTGGGCTGAGCTCTGGGTGTGTTACAGACACAGTTAGAATTCCTTCCTCATTTCTCTTGTGCGCATTTTTGCCAGCTCTTACCTATCCCCTCTTTCTCAAACTTCCTACAGGTTCCTGCCCGGTCCCAGGCCACTGCTGAGATGGAACTGTGACAAGGCTGATACCGAGGAGAGATATGCAGTCATGGGTCACAGGGACTCACTGTCTGGGAGGGAGGTGGCCACAATCTTAGAATTGTCAGGGGACTGGATACTCAGGTGAGAGTTGGGACCAGGGATCAGACCCAGGTGGGGAGGCTGATCCTTTCTTCCTAGAGAAGGGAATTTGAAAGGTTCTTAGAATCAGGAGTCAGAGAAGGGAATCTGGATTTCAGGCTGAGGGAGGCACATGTATTGAGACAGAAAGGTGCAGTATGCTTATATAAGTGGTGGGGCTGAGCCTTGTGTTGCTGGGGTACACGGTGGGCTTGGTAGAGGTGGGGCTGGAACACTACATAGGAGTCAGATAGCACATTGGACAAGTGCTAAGGTACTTGGAATTTTTCTGAGGACAGTGAGCAGTTACAAACCACTGATGATCATGATTTTATCTGTGATTTAGGAAGAACATCCATGCCAGATAGAAGGTTGATTAGCAAAGGCATATGGAGAGGATGAGAGACGTGGAAGGAGGTGAGGATAATGTTGTTACTGATGGCGATAGTGATGAGGATGGTGAAAACGGTGGGTGATGATGACGATGGATATGTTGATGATGATGAGATGGTGATGATCTGATGATGGAGGCAGTGTGATGATTTCAGACCCCTGACACTGGCTTAGGCTCTGCTGTGTGACACCCTGCCTCCCATCCTTGGAGTATGGGTGTAGGGGTTGAAGGAACTTACCAGAGGGGATCCCTTCTCTTTTCTCCCTCAGCAAGCCCTGCACAGCCCCCAAAGCTGTTCAGAGCGAGAGGTCTCAGTTGGGCAAGCTCCAAGGAGTGAATATGGAATGGGGGTTGGGAAAACCCCTCCAACACCCAACACTGCCTGAAACTGGGTGGCCGGTCCCGTCCAGACTCATTTAGCGTGTGGCCTTGCCTGCCATGGTCCCAGGTGGGACCCAGCTGCAAATGGCAGCCTGGCCTGCTCTGCCCTCTCCTGCTGCAGGCCCTCTCATGCACCAGGCCAGAATGTCCTCAGGAAACGGGTTACCTCTCTCCCGGGGATGCATCTGGATTCCCGTTTGCAGCTCCAGCCAGGATGTTTTGCAATGAGTTTGGAGAAAGCTTTCATTCCGGGAAGAATCTGGGAGTGGAATGCTTCCTCGGCAGGGGTGTGAGTGAGAGGGTACAGGGCTGCCTGCTATGGGGGGGGGGGGGGAGGGGGGGG
>SJYT01043615.1:43671-66401 GCA_006410635.1 Cephalophus harveyi
GCTGGGGTGGGGGGTGAGATGGGCAGGGAACGGTGCTGGCTGCCTGGCTGGCCCAGTCCTCAGCCCTCAGGGACTTCGGCGGCCTTCGGGCTGTTTTTCTGTCTGTCTGCTTGTCCACCTGGCTTAGAAAAGCTGGCTGGTTCAGGCTAGTCTCCCAAACTCTTTGCCTACTCTAAGGTACCTTGAGCCTTGTTTCATTTTATTTTTGAATGTTTTTGAATACCACTTCAGAGTAATTACTGAATGGAAAGGTACACACCTCCAACCCTCTGCTTCTGAACATGCCCTCAGGGTCCCAGTAAATAAACTCCCCCCAGCCCATTTGTTGTTTATTAACCCAGTGTTTCTATTTGCAAAATAGGCAGCTACATGGCTATGTTTGGATCTCTTCCATTTCTTACTCCAGCAGAAGCATTCTGTGTGCCCTGCTTTGCACCCTGTTCTTTCCACTGAACAGTGTTACCTGGAGATCCAGCCACACAGGTAATATGGAGACCTGCAGGGTCCTCCAGTAGAAGGGGTTGAGCCATAATTATTTTAGGCTTTTGAGTTTTAAAACCCAGATGCCTACAAACAGTGAGCTGATTCTCCGGCTGGGCTTTTTAAAATTGTTTTCCAGGACCCCAGCCAAAGGTAGGCGAGTCTTCCCTTCCCTGTTGCTGCTGCTAAGTCACTTCAGTCGTGTCCGACTCTGTGCGACCCCACAGACGGCAGCCCGTTGGGTTCCGCCATCCCTGGGATTCTCCAGGCAAGAACACTGGAGTGGGTTGCCATTTCCTTCTCCAATGCATGAAAGTAAAAAGTGAAAGTGAAGTCGCTCAGTCATGTCTGACTCAGCGACCCCATGGACTGCAGCCCACCAGGCTCCTCCGTCCATGGGAGTTTCCAGGCAAGAGTACTGGAGTGGGATGCCATTGCCTTCTCCGTCCCTTCCCTGTACAGCCCAGCTAAGGCTATGGTCTCCTGGGTCCTGTCTCTCCTTCCCAGGTGGGCGGTATTACTGTTCACGCTTTGCAAGGGAGGAATCTAAGGAATTGAGAAATCAAGTAACGTACCCAAAGGGATAACTAGTAAGTGATGAAGTCTGGGATTTGAACCCTGAGCAGTCTGGGTCTAGAATTCTTCCTCTTGGTGATGTCACACTGCTGGGGAAGATAGTTACCTGATCCCACATCTTCAAGAACCAGATGGAGCCCAGAGCAGGGTGGAGACTTGGTCAAGGTCACACAGCTATGCACCATCAGCTCCTGGGGGGGAAGCATCCCTTGGTCACTCCTGGGCACCTGATGCTCCCCCACATGTCCGTGGGGGCTCCCCGGTAGGACTTCCCTCCTCTGCACTCCTAGGCTTCAAGCTCTTGGTGGCTCCTCGGCCCGCTTACCAGGCTTAATGTCAGTCTCACAGAAGTTCGCCACTCGACAGCAGAGTCATTGCACAGGTGGACAGAGGGAGGCCGGAGGGAGAAGGGGAAAGGTCACACAGTCCAACTGCAGCAGGACTGGGGTGGATTCCAGGCCCCAGGACTGGTAGTCTGGGCCTCTGTCCAGGCCCCAGCTTGCCCCATCCAGCACCCTCCTGACCTGGCAGTGTCTATGCGCCTCCCCTCCCAAGCTTCCTCCGGGCTTCCTCCAGGAAGATCGTTTCTCGCCTTCTCTCAGTCCTCGTCCATGTGTCAGGAGACCCCATTGCCGTTAGTGTTCATTGGCTATGGCGGCCTCCGCTAGCAAAGGGGCTTGTGCATGAAATCTGGGCAAAGCTGGCAGCTGAAGTGACATCCTAGTCAGTGTAAAACACAAGGGTTAACTGCATGTATGTATTTTATCTCAGTGTGCATGCGTGTACTATGTGTCTATATGCATACGGTGCATACAAGTGTGTGCATGCATGTCTGTACACACATATATGTGCATGTGTGTGTATATATGTGTATTGTGTATATGTATCAATATATATGCGTGCATGGATCATGTATAGTGCATATACGTGCGTACATTTGTATATTGTGCGTGTGTGCATGCATATCTGTACATATGTCCATGTGTGCACATGCATTCATGCATGTGTGTGTGCACACGTGGGCATGTGTGTATTGTGTATATATATGTATTGTGCATATGTGTGTGTGTGCATATTCTGCATATGTTTGTGTGTATTGTGCGTCTTGTATATGTGCGTGCATGCGTGCATGTGTACTGTGTATGCATGTGTGTGCATGTGTGCACATGTGTTTACATACACACATGTGGCTATGCATGCATGTATGGCAGGCAAGGCTCAAGCACATAGACCTACAGCCTTCACCCCACGATAGCTTGATGTTGAGCATTTTGTGTTCTCCAAAGAGATGCAGTTTGTAAGATCCACAGGTCCTGAGTGGCCTGGAGATTCCTTTGGCACTTGGAGGCGGGGAACAGCCTGTGGCGGGCAGCCACCTCTGCTGGTGGTCTGGGTGTGGGTTCAGGCCCCAGGGAAACTTAAGAGCACACCAAATTCCTGCTGGGTCACTTCTAGCAAACATGAGCTCTTAGAGGAATCACTTCCTCCTTCTGGTCTCAGCTTGCCCACCCATAAAGTGGGGCTATAAGGCCTGCTTTGTTTTACTCTCAGGGCATTATGAGGAGGAGATGAAACTGTACCAAGTTCTTGGAAACTGTACCAAGAACTGTACCAAGTTCTTCCCAATTCTGTGATTTCCAAGTTTTGCAGGCACAAGAAATCTCACTACAGTGTTGTCCTATATATGTAGACGTATACTTGCATATACCCACTCCGGTGTCCTTGCCTGGAGAGTCCCAGGGACAGGGGAGCCTGGTGGGCTGCCGTCTATGGGGTCGCACAGAATCGGACATGACTGAAGTGACTTAGCAGCAGCTTCAGCATACTTACATATGAATGCAAGCCTGAATTTAACTTTGAATGCGTGTACTATGTGTCTATATGCATACGGTGCATACAAGTGTGTGCATGCATGTCTGTACACACATATATGTGCATGTGTGTGTATATATGTGTATTGTGTATATGTATCAATATATATGCGTGCATGGATCATGTATAGTGCATATACGTGCGTACATTTGTATATTGTGCGTGTGTGCATGCATATCTGTACATATGTCCATGTGTGCACATGCATTCATGCATGTGTGTGTGCACACGTGGGCATGTGTGTATTGTGTATATATATGTATTGTGCATATGTGTGTGTGTGCATATTCTGCATATGTTTGTGTGTATTGTGCGTCTTGTATATGTGCGTGCATGCGTGCATGTGTACTGTGTATGCATGTGTGTGCATGTGTGCACATGTGTTTACATACACACATGTGGCTATGCATGCATGTATGGCAGGCAAGGCTCAAGCACATAGACCTACAGCCTTCACCCCACGATAGCTTGATGTTGAGCATTTTGTGTTCTCCAAAGAGATGCAGTTTGTAAGATCCACAGGTCCTGAGTGGCCTGGAGATTCCTTTGGCACTTGGAGGCGGGGAACAGCCTGTGGCGGGCAGCCACCTCTGCTGGTGGTCTGGGTGTGGGTTCAGGCCCCAGGGAAACTTAAGAGCACACCAAATTCCTGCTGGGTCACTTCTAGCAAACATGAGCTCTTAGAGGAATCACTTCCTCCTTCTGGTCTCAGCTTGCCCACCCATAAAGTGGGGCTATAAGGCCTGCTTTGTTTTACTCTCAGGGCATTATGAGGAGGAGATGAAACTGTACCAAGTTCTTGGAAACTGTACCAAGAACTGTACCAAGTTCTTCCCAATTCTGTGATTTCCAAGTTTTGCAGGCACAAGAAATCTCACTACAGTGTTGTCCTATATATGTAGACGTATACTTGCATATACCCACTCCGGTGTCCTTGCCTGGAGAGTCCCAGGGACAGGGGAGCCTGGTGGGCTGCCGTCTATGGGGTCGCACAGAATCGGACATGACTGAAGTGACTTAGCAGCAGCTTCAGCATACTTACATATGAATGCAAGCCTGAATTTAACTTTGCATAGAAGTGTTTGGAGGCTAGGGTCCTGTACTTGAGTGTGCAGGTTTTTGTGTGTGTTGATTAGGATTTCCGTACCTAACTTTGTGTACCCTCTGCACAGGATTTGGCGGGTCAGCTTGGCTTTGAATCCTGGCTGGCTCGGCTTGAATAAGCCAGATAACCTGAGTGGGCTTCAGTTTCTTCATCTGTGAAATGGGTCTGAGAGAGTGGCCACTTACAGGGTCTCGTGGAGTTTTGATGGACTAAGCTCAGAATGCTCTTGACACAATGGGAAACTCACAGACCATAGTAATAGTTCGTAGTTCAACAAGAACTGGAGGAGAAAGAGTATGGATGCCATCACCTCTAAGGCGAATTATTATAGAAAGGAGGCTCGTATCCTCCAGCTCCCACTCTTTGATCCTTTGCCTTGTCCAAAAGCCTGGATTTGATGGTCTTAACTATTTGATATTTGGGGTGGGTTTTGCTGCTTGAGCGTGAGAGTGCTGGGAGCAATTGATGGGAGAAAGAAGTTTTTGGATAGAGCCACAGAGGCCCTTGCTTTCCTTTCCTGGATGTTACGTTTGTTGCAGAGGAGAAGCCCTGTGGCTGGCATCAGAGAACCACACAAGCTTACAGAATGTTCCTCTGTCTCTGGTTGCTCTTGAAAACTGCGGTGCTCCACACTCACCAGGAGGGGTTCTATCCTCAACGGAGTTTGGAAAACATTGCAAACAGACCCCCTGGGCGTCAGCATGCTTACTTGTATTATAAAGATGCTGTAAAACGTGCAGTAAACAAGTAATTTCAATTTAGTTTAACCTAGCATTTCCCAAATGCACTTTTCTTTTTTGCATAATCCTTGCTATAAATCTCTGCGGAATGCACCCTGACAAGCACAGATTCACAGAATCAATAGTATGGAAATCCACAAAGCCACGTGGCTCTGGGTCACCCTTCCAGTCAGGCAAATGCTATGTCATAAAGCAGTGCTTCTCATGTGTCAGTGCGCACACATATCATCTGGGAGCTTGGGAAAAGGCAGATTCCGAGTGGCAGGTCTGGATGGGGCCCAAGGTTCTGCACTGGTAACAAGCTCGCAGGTGATGCTCCTGCCGCTGGGCCCAGGACCACACTTTGGTAAGATTACAAAGAGGCCTCTGCTGCCATGGAATTTCACCTGTCCATCCTTTCAACGGTATTTGGAAACTGGTGGCTGCCAAAGAAGTCCCCAAATCAGGCCATTAGACGCAATCACCAGGGACGTGACCTTTCTCTGCTGGACAAGCCGTCCTATGGGGGGAGCCGAGGCTGGGTTAGCAGCTTCCGGGAATGCAAGGACCAAGGTTTAGAGGGTAGAAAAGTCCTTCGGGGCTATGAAATCTTGGCTGAGTCTGAAAAGACGGCAATCGAGTCACACTCCTGCCATCTCTCCTGTCTGGGCAAATAAGGCTGGGATTGTTAGTGTTTTAATTAATTTATTTATTAATTTTTAAAGAGACATTTCCCCTTTCTTTTTCTTGGGTCTGGAGTCATTAAACAGGGATTAGCTGGATAAATAGAGGAAGTGATTTTTAAACTGTTTGCAAACTTAATGTGAAGAGCCCAGCCTTGCAAATTATCACGTCTAATCAGAGGCCCTTGCTTCACTGCTCCAGTAATTGTACTGGTATTAGTCAAATTCTTGTTGTCTCCTCATTAGCCGTGAAAAGGAGACTCAAGATGTACTTCATTAGAGTGTCCTGGAAATATATTGCTAATGTGGAGATGGAGGCAGAGGGAGGGAGGGAGGTGGGGGGGGGGCGGGGCAGGAGTGTGTAGGTCCACACCTGACATCGGGCGAGTCTCACCTCTCAGTCCCGTCTCTCGCCTGCTCTGGGTTCAACTCCTCTCTGGGCAGCAAGGAGGGTGGGCCAGCTGAGATCCGAGAGCCCTTTCTGCCTGACACTCTTGAGTTTATGGTTCTAAGTTTTGAGGCTTTGGAGGATGATCAGTACTGGATGTTCTTTCAAATCTGGAAACTTAGGCTTTGTCAGGAGCTTAACCAAGGGTGAAGAGAGCTTTGGGTGGGCAAGGCTGGCCTATGCTTCTCCTTTACTCTAAGGCAAACTGGCTAAGTGCTCAAAAGTCAGCCAGACACCTGCAGCTTCCCTTGATATCGTCTGATAGGAGTCGTAATCAACATTTTCTCCTCCTTCCCTCCCTCTCTCCTTTCTTCTTTCCCTCCTACCCTCCTTTCTTGTTCTGGATTTCTTCATCCTCATCATCTTCTTCCTTTTCTTCTCTTTCTTCTCCACTTTCTCTTCTACCCAACATTTATTTATGGAGCGTATAATCCTAGAGCTATTTGAATGTAAATTAGTTGAAATAAAGTAAAATGAAAAGGCCACTTCCTCATTTGCGCTAGCACGTAAGGAATCAAATGCCCACTTGCCACACGTGGCTGGTGGCTGCCACATTGGACGGTGCAGAAAATTCTGTTGGACAGCTGTGATCTAATCTTTCTGTTACATCTTGTGCTCATCAGCCCAGGGGTAAAGAGGATGTGGAGCTGAGAAAGAGAGAATCCTCCCTCGAGGACGCGCATAGTCAGGTGAGAGAATTATCACACTTCATTATAGTTATGAATAGTTGAAGATGGGTCCAAGGATAGACTAGCAGGGCTACGTGCACCATGGGGGTCAACTTGGGGAGTCGGAGAATCAGCCAGGCTTCCCAGAGAGCAGGGACTTTTCCATTAGAGGTCTGTGTGCTTTTGCACTTGTTAGGAAGGTGAGAATGGTCCACTAGTGCCCCTGAGCCTATGGCAACTTTACTACTTGTGGGTTAGCCATGAGCCTAGTGGGCACACAGCATATCCGTCCTTCACCCCAGCAGCCACAGAAGACTTTGTAAGGTCTGTTGATTATCTTTCTCTATAGGGACCAGGTATTCCTGGGCTCGGGTCTGGCGAGTCTTAACTCAGTGTCTTGGAGACACCTTCCACCACCACTTACCAGAGCATCGCTCTCTCCTTTCTCCCCCAGCCTTCTTGGCAGCCAACCCCAAAGCACTGTGTAGGGCAATGAAACGGGCTTGGCCTTCAAGATTTGAAACATCTGAATCTGGATTTATGCCGTATCTTGCCCGAGCTACATAAGTCACTCCATGGTCTGAGCCTCAGTTATGACAACTGTAAAATGGGGATAATAATGCGGACCTTGGAAACTTGTTGTTAGAATTAATGGCAGGGCATGCACAGTACCTGCTGTGGAGCTGTGGGAAATCAAGCAATTCTTCCTTCTCCCTCCCTGCCCCCTCTCTTCCTCCATCCTTCTATCTCTGTCCCCAGCCCCTGCTCCTTCCCTCCCCCCCTCCCTCTCTCTCTCCTCTGTCCCACTCTTGCTGTAGCCAGGAACTCTGGGCTTTCCTTATCTTTGGCAGAAGCCCCTGGTCTCTCCAGCCTTCTGGATGCCGAGCTGCCATCCTCTGTGGCTTGGAATCCAATTTCTCTACCTCTGAGAGGATACAGGGCTGAGTCAGCTCCACAGGGAATCACTTTCGAGGTTCCAAGGAGTCTGGGGGCCTTAGTGCCAGCACTCAGACTGCTAATGGATTCAGAATGGATTCAGGGCTGATGACACAGCCCTGAAATGTGGCCTTCGCCGGAGGAGTCACAGTGGCTTTTTTTTTTTAAATAACTTCCACACAATAGGTTTCCTTTTCATCAGGAACTGGTTGTCTGCATTTCTGGCTTCTGGTAACTTCCTCCTTGGCCCTAAAAGACCACAGGAGGATCAATTAGATGCCCCGGTGCTGAGGGCTGGCAAGGGGCCACAGCGGCAGCCCTAGTCCTCTGTCCCACTGTTCTGGGTGGTGTGGAGGGCATGAAACTGCCAGGAAAGCCCACTTCACTGGGTTCTCAGACACTCTGGGCAATGCAGACTCAGACTTGCAGGTGCATGGAAGTTAGAGAGGGGAAGAGGATGAGAACTTTGGGCAAGATGACCTGAGAAGCCCAGAAAGGTTAATTGACTTGCCAAGGGTCACAGATCGGGTCAGGTGACCCAGGCTAGACTCTTCTTCCCGGGGTCCCTTCCATACTGACCCTTAATCAATCAACCGTCAGTGCCCACCCACTACTTGGGAGACACGGTGGGGCTCCCAGCATGTGTATTTCACTGTATGAGTTTGTTTCCAAAAGAAACACATGGCTTTTTTGCGACAATTGCCTTTCCAGCCTGACTGCCAGCCCAGGGTCGTGGGAGACGATCTGGACCTCACAACCTCCATCGTGCTGCTCCTTCTCCAAGAGCCAGCTTCCTCTTCTGGAAGGTAAGGGTGCTGGTAATGCTACCATCTTGGATTCCCTGCAAGAAGGCGGAAAGGAGGTACCATGTCAGTGTTCAACAAACTCCTGACTCAAAATAACCTTTTTTTTTTTTTTTTAAGGAAATGTTGTGGTAAGTTCTATAGGACTGATGGACTCAACCTGAGCTTCTCAAAGTGTGGTCCCTGGACCAACAGCAACAACATCACCTGGGAATTTGTTAAAATGCAAATTTGCAGGCCTCAAGCAAAATTTTGAGGGTGGGGC
The DNA here is from genome assembly GCA_006410635.1 of Cephalophus harveyi. Taxonomy (NCBI): domain Eukaryota; kingdom Metazoa; phylum Chordata; class Mammalia; order Artiodactyla; family Bovidae; genus Cephalophus; species Cephalophus harveyi. Next base: position 52,227 of record SJYT01043615.1, read on the forward strand.
CCAACAATTTGTATTTTAACAAGCACTCCAGGCAATTCTCCTGTCTCTTAAGTTTGAGACCCTCTGGGCTAGACTTTCCAATTTCTATGGACCCAGAGGAGGGGGAGATCATTGTGGATGGGAATGTGCGCTTATGGACCATCTCCAAAGAAGGCATTAGAAATGGACATTGGAGGGTGAGGAGTTGCTGGGTGCTGGGAGGCATTGAGGTGCCAAAATGGTGATCAGGAGCAGTAATGTTAAAGACAGATCTGCCAAAGCTGACCTGCTCCCACCAATGCCCACAAGACTGGGAGAGTGAGCACTGAAATCATGAACAGGATTCAGATTTGACCCTGACTGAATGATCACAAATGCTGTCTATATTGGGTAAGAGAAATCAGAATGCCCACCCATTCATCATCCATCCTTTCTTTCAATTCAAAATTTATTTATTTGAATTGATGTTATTTGAACTTTTATTCTGTACCAAACATTCGGCTATGCCCTTGGCTTGCATACACGAGACAATCAGGGATACTTACTTGTGTTCACTGACTAATTTCAAAAGTTGTGATTTAACATCTATTTTAATGAAAACAAGTTCCCACTGAACATCACTATCTGAAATGTAAGATTAAATATTTCTGTGTGGCATGAGACAGGAACAATATTTAAATTTCAGGTTCATTCCGCTCTTTGAAGAGCTTGGAAGGCTAGGTGTAGGAATTTGACAAGTGTCGGAGGAACATCACCCGGGGGAGGGTTGTGAATCAGCTCCTTAATTGTTTAGCTTTCAGAGTTTCCCACCTCTCCTTCTTATTCATTTTCTGATTTAATCCTGAAAACAATACTGTGAAGTCTGAGGAAATTCAGACTCAGAATTTAAATGACTTGCCCCAAGTTACAAAGGAAATAAGCCACAGAACCGTGAGGAAATGGAATTTTCAGATTCTCCCCAAACCCAGAACTCACTATGCGGACTTCTATTCATAATAGTAGGTCAGGCGCTGTGTTACCCGAGTCCTGTTTTGGGGAAGGTGGGACCCTTCCAGGATGTCCAGGCAACTGATGCCACCAGTGTGTAGGGGAAAGCATGGAGCTGCATTTTACCCAGAAAGATACTCAGGAAACCCATGAACCATTTGCCAAGAAAGGTCACCCATTTTCCAGTACATGCCATTCCCCAGAGTCACGGGTCTCACCACCAGGCATGGCTACCTGAGATCAGAAGAAGAAACCCGTAGCCTCCTAACACCCGGTGGTCCCAAGAATTTAACACCTGACTCATGCCAAGAGGTCACTGTGGGGAAAAAAATCGAAACACGCACTGGTAGTAAAATCATGGCTCTTTGAATTATATTAAAACACTTCAGCAACCTTTCATATAGAATTAATTAACATAAACCCCAGCATCCTCACTGCTATAGAGCCCTAAAGTGGTTGCCAGAATTTAATTAGACTTAACCTTTTTTTCCCTACACCAGTACCACTTTATAATAACTGCAAATCATTATTAATTCCTTTGGTGTTCACTGTAATAACATTAATCATGATGAACTTCTTTCTGTAGTAATGTGTATGTAATATGTAATTCCATAGCAATTTAGTATTAGTTAAGGCTAAATTGAAATTAATTTCACAAAAAGATACTATTTGTTATTGGATCCTGTATATTCATAAAATAATATTTTATTGAAATTAATTTCACAAAAAGATACTATTTGTTATTGGATCCTGTATATTCATAAAATAATATTTTAGCACAATTTATATTGAGGTGGCCGGATCAGGAGACATTTGGCCAACTGCTAAAAGTTCAGAGACAGAACTATTTGGTGCTGATTACTGGAGCGTACCTGATTGCTGATGTCTCGCATCCCAAGGTACTTGAAATAACAAATCAGAAAATGGGTAAGCTGTGATGAGATGGCCCTTTGAAATTTAGTACCTTGTCAATCTGAAGGCATCGTGTGGGACAAAAAAATGTATCTTGGAGTGCTTTCCGGAACTAAGCTTGTGATTTATTATCTCAGATCTCAAGATTTAAGCCACGTTCTTGGCTCTCCCAGGCTCAGTCTGCTCCTCTGTAAAATGGTTACATCATCCCCTCACAGCGGTCTTCAGGGATTGCAAGGATGTGATAGATTTGAGTGATTTGGAAAATTGCAATGCTCAGAACGAGCGTGTGTGGCACTAGGAAGAAAAAAAATGGTCTCTGTGTGCTTCATTTTGTTTAATTTCATTCATTTTTGTGATAGAATATTTGGAAGTGGAGATGCTGAGAAGGAAAAAGAAGAGCTTTTAAAATTTTTATTTTTCACGAAAAAGAAACTTTATTTTTTTACTTTTGATTTTGATACAGAATTCAGACTTTACTGAACATTTGCAAGACTAGTACAAAGAATTCCCAAATACCCTTCACTCCAGTTCCCCAGAATGTCAACATCTTACTTGCTTGTTCCCTTTGTCTGTGTTATAGCCTGGCATTTTGTTTTTCAGTTGTTACAGACAAAAGCCCCTTTACTGCTAGATACTAAATGATGTACTTTTCCTAAAAACAAAATTTTCATAAATACTCATGGTTTAAGGACCCAAATCAAGAAGTTAGTGCTTATTCAGCACTAAGGAAGGCCTTTTTCAGATACCAGCTCTACTTGTCACTCATTTTTAGGCATAATCTTGTCCGAAACTTTGCCCTCTGCTGGGCCTACCAGACCCTCTTATGCTGACAAGCCTCTGGGGACTTTTCTCTGTTCATTCATCCATTCATTTCACTGGGCGGGAGTGGAAGACCCCAAGATGAATGACATAATTCTGCCTTCAGGAAGCTGGCGGGCTAGGAGACATAACTACAGATGGATATTTAAAACATACTCTAATGAGGGCAGTAGACACATGCTCAGATCACAAGTGATATTATCAATAAAAATGAGTAGTGGCATATAAGGTTTAGGGCTTCCCTGGTGGCTCAGCTGTAAAGACTCCTCCTGCCAATGAAGGAGAGGCAGGTTTGATCCCTGGGTCAAGAAGATCCACTGGAGAAGGAAACGGCAACCCATTCCTGTATTCTTGCCTGGGAAATCCCATGGACAGGAGCCTGGCCAGCTACAGTCTATGGGCTCTCGAAAAGTTGGGCTCAACTGAAAGTGAAGAGGAACTAAAAAGCCTCTTGATGAAAATGAGAGAGGAGAGTGAAAAAGCTGGCTTAAAACTCAACATTCAGAAAACGAAGATCATGGCATCTGGTCCCATCACTTCATGGGAAATAGATGGGGAAACAGTGGAAACAGTGTCAGACTTTATTTTTTTGGGCTCCAAAATCACTGCAGATGGTGATTGCAGCCGTAAAATTAAAAGACACTTACTCCTTGGAAGGAAAGTTATGACCAACCTAGATAGCATATTGAAAAGCAGAGACATTACTTTGCCAACAAAGGTCCGTCTAGTCAAGGCTATGGTTTTTTCAGTGGTCATGTATGGATGTGAGAGTTGGACTATGAAGAAAACTGAGCGCTGAAGAATTGATGCTTTTGAACTGTGGTGTTTGAGAAGACTCTTGAGAGTCCCTTGGACTGCAAGGAGATCCAAGCAGTCCATTTTAGAGGAGGTCAGTCCTGGGTGTTCTTTGGAAGGAATGATGCTAAAGCTGAAACTCCAGTACTTTGGCCACCTCATGTGAAGAGCTGACTCATTGGAAAAGACTCTGATGCTAGGAGGGATTGGAGGGAGGAGGAGAAGGGGACGACAGAGGATGAGATGGCTGGATGGCATCACTGACTCGATGGACGTGAGTCTGAGTGAACTTCGGGAGTTGGTGATGGACAGGGAGGCCTGGCATGCTGCGATTCATGGGGTCGCAAAGAGTCGGATGTGACTGAGCGACTGAACTGAACTGAACTGAGCAAACAACAACAACAACAACAACAAATATAAGGCCTAAGCCCTGGTCCGTCAACACGGGGGCTGGCAGGTGGCATCCAGGTGGCGTCCAGGTGCACAGTAGATGGACACCAACTGGGCTGAGGGCATGATGAGTAGAGGAGTATTTTAGAGGCAGGAGGCTCCTTGAGGTGTGTGAGACAGTAACTCAGAGCAGTTGTGGTTATGAAGGACACAGTCTCCCAAGAATGAGGGGGCAGACCCACTGGACCAAAACATAGGACCCTCATGGAGAGCTTCGTAAGCTGCCCTGGAGGAACTTGGATTTCAAAGGCTGCGAGTGGGAGTTGGGAGTGATGCAATGGGCAGAAGCTTTGCTTTTGTTTTGTTTTGAGCATTAAAAAAAATGACCTCAGTGCTATGGTAAAAGTGATATATGCCACATAAAAATTAAGCATACATGTCTGGAAATAGATCCCACAAACAAAAGACATATGATAAATGTTGGAAGAAAAGATTTACAGGATGTTTTACGAAAAATTAATAGCCTTTATCTAAAAGGAGCTTTTTACAAGTGGATAAGAAAAAGACAAATAACATGATAGATAAATGAATAGAAAAAAGCCACAAATAACCAATAGCATAGGAAAAAAAAAGGCTTTCCCTAACAAAGAATCCAGGAGATGAAAATGAAAATAATGAAAGGCCAATTTTTACAGCAAATTGACACAAATTGAAAGTATCCAATACTGGAGAAGGAAAATGGGCACTCTCATAACTGGTGGGAAAGTAATCAGGGCATAATCTTTTCACTATTAAGGTTTAAAATATGCATATTATTTTGATCAGAGCCCCCAGTTTGGGAAAATGAGGCTACAGAAAAATGATGTGAGAAGGTGGAGTGAGATGTATAAAAAAATCTTGAATGTTCATATATCAGGCAATGTTTGAATAAATTAATGTATATCTATGTTATAGGATATTAATCACTGACTTGAAGGGATGCCCTTGATAATTATTACGTGACTACAACAGAAAGTACACTATCAATTCATTGATGTTTAAAAAAAGTAATAATACATGCTCATTGTAAAGAATTCAAGAAATTAAGAAAACTACTTAAGGAAAAAATAAATAACCACCCCCAAAGGTAACCCCTAGAAATCAAGAGATATCTTGATAGCAGTCTACATAGACAGAAATAAAAAGGTGGAATCGTATACCACACAAGCTCATTTTTGATAAAAGTATTAAATTTAATTTAATTTTAGTTTAAAAGAAAAAAAGAATCTAAAGTGAAATGGAAGGAATTGCTCCATTTAGACAAATATTTCTTCAGCATAAGAGATACTATTTTCTAACAGATCCCCTCTGAGGGATTATAAAAAGCATTAAGAGGTGGGAGTCAGTTTAGAAATGACATCTTTTAAATTTACACAGTATTGATTGATTTCCTGCTGAAAGGGGTGAAGGGATGTGCACTCTCCCACTTTCCTTACCTCCCTTTTCTCACTGCCTGATATTGTTAGTTCTATTACTTTTCAACAAAAGATTTTAAGCTTTATAACATTTTTATTCTACTTTGTAGGCATAATTATACCAGTTTTTAAGTCTCCGAAATAAATTTAATGAACTCTGTATGTAAAACCATAGCTTCTCCATATCTAAGTTCTTTATGTAGATATATCTCTTAGTTAATTTGTATATGAGAATTTGGTTCTACATCATATAACAACCACAAAACAACAACAAAAAATGATGGTTTAAACAAAATGAAAGTTTACTTTTTTTTTTTCATATAAAATAAACCTGAAGCAGCAGTCCAGAGAAGATCTGGCAGATCCACAAATTTATCAGGCAGCCAAGTTTTCTCCAGATGATTTCTCTATTATCTTTCGGTTTAGTCTTTGTCCTCATGGTTTAAGATGGCTGCCAGGACTTTACCCATCACATAGCTCTTTTAGGCAGCAGGGTGGATGAAGGCGGAACATAGATGTCTTCCTTCCCTTTAATTAGACTTCCTGAATGTTGCACACATCACATTTGATTATATGTTACTGGTTCAACTTTGTGACTTGACCATAACTGGCAGCAAGGAAGGCTAGGGGACGTAGCCTTGTAGGTGGGTGAAATGTCTTCAGGGAAATATCAAGATTCTTATGACCAAAGATGGTGGAGAAGTAGATATTGGGAGCTAATAATAAGTCTCCACCACTGGGTTTCTACCACTACTGGCTAGATTTCAAAATCAAATAGCTTTTCAACAAGGAATCAAGAGTTCTGAAATTCTTTCATTTCTTTGCTAGTTGGAAATATCTTCCTGTGCTCCTAATTCTTGAATGACATCTTGGCTGGATGTAATAATCTTGGCTTATATTTTCTTTACATCAGAATTTTGAATATATTCCTCCATTTTCTTCTGGAATTATGTATTGTTACCAAAGTTTACTGATGACTTAAATTTTTTTCTACCTAGATGTGTGAAACATTCTTTCCTTGTCTTTAAAGTTCAACAGATTGCCAGGATATGTCTGGATGTTGATGTTTTGGTATCATCTCCCTGCCTCCCACAGAAAAGTCCTTGGGAACAGTGTGCTTTTTAATCAGCAATTCCATAATTTCTCTTTTTAGGAATTTTTTATTTGCATTATTACATGTTTATTTCATTTATGATGCTTTCCACTAAGAAAGCATCAGTTATTCTAACACAGATTTGTTCTCTATGTCCGCTAAAATCGCATTATATTCTTTGATCTTCTTGTATTTTTCCTGAGCATTCACTGTATCATCTCAGGAAGAAGGGTGGCATGGGTGGCGAGGGCTATGGCTGCAGGACTCCAGGGGGCCCCATTCACATCGTTGACTAAGACACGGGAGCTCCCTGGAGTTATACTGCTTGGCAGACAGCTACAATTCTTTACTTAATAGCAGGAATTAATTTTCCTCTGCATTTATTCGGTTCTTCATTTTATGATTTATTTATTAGTTCTGTAATTGCATTATGATGGTTCTTCTTTTGTTTCATTGGCTCTGTAACTCCCTTCTCTATTGTTCTAGAGCTTTTTAAACCGTTTGATAGCAATATGATGGACATACAACAAGCTGTAAATATTTAAAGTGGCAGTTTGGTAAGTTTGGGCATATGAATTCACCATAAGAGCATTAACAGAAATCACCATAGTGAGTATACACTCCACCCCCAAACTTTCCTTGTACCCCTTGGTGTTCTTTTTATCTCCTTCTTGAATTATTAACTGTATCTCTTTATTTAGTTATTTTTGTCTTGCTTTTAGGATATGTGATACACATCTTCAACTTTCCACAGTCCATCATTAGTTGATATTTTATCACTTCATGGATGGTGTTAAAATCTTAAGACAATATACTCTTTCCCCTCTCCAGGCCTTGGAGCTATTGTTCCTCTACATTTTACTTCTATATGTGTTATATTCCCTTAGATGCATTGTGGTTAGAATTGTTTTAAATGGTCTATTGTCTTATAAATAGATTTAAATAATAAGAAAACACCTTTTATGATTATTCACATAGTGATCCTTTCCAGCACTCTTTATTTCTTTGTGGTGTAGATTTCCATTTCCTTATGGTATCATTTTTTTTTCTGATTGAATGCTTTCCTTTCCCATATTTTGTGTGATTAGTTGTGATGAATCCATTCAGCTTTTACTTGTCTGAAAAAACCTTTCTTTTGCCTTCCTGTTGGAAGGCTAGTTTTGCTGGGTATGGCGTTGCAGGCTGGCAGGGTTTTTCTTTCAGTACTTTAAGACACGTGCACAACAACGTTCATGGCAGCACTGTTTACAAAAGCCAGGACATGGAAGCGGTCTAGATATCCACGACAAACGCATGGATACAGATGTGGTACATATACACAATGGAATATCAGTCAGCCATAAAAAGGAATAAAATTGGGTTATTTGTAGAGATGTGGATGGACTGAAAGTCTGTCATGCAGAGTGATGTGAGTCAGAAAGGAAAACAAGTGTCATATTAATATATTAACACATATATATGGAATGTAGGCAAATGGTGCTGATGAACATTTTTGCAGGGCAGGGTTGGAGATGTAGAAGTAGAGAATGGACTTGTAGACATGGCAGAGGAAGGAGAGGGCAGGACAAACAGAGACTGGCATTGGCATATATGCACTACCACGTGTGAAGCAGATAGCCAGTGGGAAGTTGCTGTGTAGTACATGGGGCTCAGCGTGGTGCTCTGTGACGACCTAGAGAGGTGGGATCGGGGAGGGTGGGGGACAATCAAGTGGGAGGGAATATATGTATACATACGGCTGATTCATGCTGTTGTACAGCAGAAGCTAACACAACCATTGTAAAGCAATTAATTATATTCCAATTAAAGAAATAAAGATATTGCTCCTTGTTGTTTGTTTCCCATTGGTTCTGATAAGAAATATATTGTTATCTGTATTTCTCTAAACATGATGCATCTTTGTCCTGCCTCTGGCTGCTTTTAGGATTCCTCTTTATCACCAGTTTAAAGCAATCTTTTGATTGTATGGCTTGGTGTATTGTTCTTCATGTTTTTTGGTGCTTAGGCTTTGTTGAACTTCTTGGGTCTTTGTGTTTATAGTTTTTATCAAATTTGGAAAAATTTCAACCATTATTTCTTTCAGATATTGTCCTGCTATTTCCTTATGACTCCAGTTTCACATTTATTTAGGTTACTTGAGATTGTCCCACACTTCAGTTCAGTTCAGTTCAGTTCAGTCACTCAGTTGTGTCCGACTCTTTGCGACCCCATGAAGTGCAGCACGCCAGGCCTCCCTGTCCATCACCAACTCCCGGAGTTTACTCAAATTCATGTCCATCGAGTCAGTGATGCCATCCAGCCATCTCATCCTCTGTCGCCCCCTTCTCCTCCTGCCCCCAATCCCTCCCAGCATCAGGGTCTTTTCCAATGAGTCAACTCTTCACATGCGGTGGCCAAAGTATTGGAGTTTCAGCTTCAGCATCAGTCCTTCCAATGAACACCCAAGACTGATCTCCTTCAGAATGGACTGGTTGGATCTCCTTGCAGTCCAACGGACTCCCAAGAGTCTTCTCCAACACCACAGTTCAAAAGCATCAATTCTTCAGCACTCAGCTTTCTTCACAGTCCAACTCTCACATCCATACATGACCATACTTAGGCAGACTTTAATCTTTAAATTTTATTTCTTTATATTTAATTTTAGATAATTCTATTGCTTTATTCAAGGCTTATGAATATTATTTTTCTATGATGGTTTATTGACTGTTAATCTTGTTTAGTTTACTTTTCATTTAGATATTGTAATTTTTATCTCTAGGATTTTGATTTTGGTCTTTATATCATCAGTCTCCATATCTCTTTTCCCCAGTTTCTTGAACATATGAAATGCAATAATAATTACTGTTTTAATGTCTTTGTGTACTAATTATGTTAACTGTGTCATTTCTAGGTCAGTTTTGATTGATTGTATTTTCTCATTATGGATTAGCTTTTCCTGATTCTCTTATAATCTGTTATTGCATGTCGGTGATGTTGAATTTTATCTTATTAGGTGCTAGATAGTTTTACATTCCTAATATATTGTGTATTTTACATTCATATATATCTATAGGAATATATATTCTTATTTAATATATGAATATGATACTTGTATATATATATATATATATATATATATACACACACACATATACGTACGGGCTTCCCAGGTAGCATGGTGGTAAAGAATCTGCCTGCCAGTTCAGGAGATGTTAAGAGACTCAGGTTCAATTTCTGGGTCAGGAAGATCCCCTGGAGGAGGGCATAGCAACCCACTCCAGTATTCTTGCCTGGAGAATCCCATGAACGGAGGAGCCTGGCAGGCTAATGTCCATAGGGCTGCACAGAGTTGGACACGACTGGAGCAACTTGGCCACACATACATACATACATATATATGTATATATATTTTGTATGTAATTTGCATGTATATATATACTGAGCTTTGTTCTAGGATGTGCTTACATTCCCTAAAAACTTAATCTTTTCATGTTTGCTGTTAAGCTTTGCTAAGTCTGACCGGAGCAACATTTAGTGTTGGGCCAGTTTTGCTCCACTTCCTGAAGAAAAGGTTAAGCGCTCTGTCTCTTGCCTGTGGATTCTGTCTGTTCCTGTGGGGACAGGAACCCTTCCTGCCCTGCATGATCCCCTGCACATTTGATGCTTAGAAGCCCCAGGCCACATGCTGAGACAATTGAAAAGCTTATCTCTTTTGTTTCCCATCTCTAAGGGATCACCATTCTTTGTGGCCTGTGCTCCTCTTGAGAACTGTTGTTTCAAATATTTTGTCCATGTTCTTGCTTACTTCAGGTGATGAGGTAAATTTAGTGCCCATCTCTTCATTTTGGTTGCAAGTGAAAGTTTTTCTGTTTCATCATCTGTGCTTTATCTTCCTATTTTGGTACATTCATTTATTTACTTAAGGTTTATTATAATGGAGACAAGTTCTTCTTTTATTTGGGTTTTTTTTTTTTTTTCCCCCCAGACTGGGTTTTTTACCTGCTTCTTCCTTTCCCTTTCTTTTTCCCCTGAACAATGTTGCATGGTTGCCATACTGATTATTTTAATCTTGTTTATACTTAACATAGAGACTGCTGTTCAGTTCTTGACTATGAAATTTTGAGTGGATTTGCTTAATGTTCCCACTTAAACTGAAACATATTTCTTTTTCTCTCTGAACTGCACATTAAGGTTTAGTTGTTTTTAGTGTATAGAGCCTTCTGTAGTTGAGAAAGCAAGGGGAAGAGGACAGATTTAAGGAAGAAAAATCTTTCAGTTTTAACCACACACAGGGTCATCTGATTTTCAGAAAATATTCAGAGAACTAGGTTATAAACACCATGAAGTCAGAGATTTGGCGGGGAGGGGCCAGTTTTGCTCACTGCTGTATTCATAGCCCCTGGCAATAGTAGATTCTCAGTAACTAAGATTTGAAGGAGTAATTGATTCTGTTTATTGACTCCTTGTTATCTTTTTGGGGGGCTTCCCTTGCAGCTAAGTTGGTAAAGAATCTGCCTGCAGTGCAGGAGACCTGGGTTTGATTCCTGGGTTGGGAAGATCCCCTGGAGAAGGAAATGGCAGTCCACTCCAGTATTCTTGTCTGGAGGACTCCATGGACAGAGGAGCCTGGAGGGTTACAGTCCATGGAGTTGCAAGAGTTGGACACGACTTAGCGAATAAAGATTTTTTATGCGGATCATTCTTGAAGACTTTACTTAATTTATTACAGTATTACTGCTGTTTTTTGTATGTTTGTTGTTTCAGGCTTTTGGCCATGAGGCACATGAGATCATAGCTCTTTGACTGGGGATCAAACCCTCACCCCCAGCACTGGGAAGGCAAAGTCTTAACCACTAGACTGCCAGAGAAATCCCTTAACTCCTTGTTTTATTCTAACTACTCCCCTCCAGAAGGGCCCAACTTTCTAGATCAATCAGGTAGGTAAAGAATCTAGGTATCAAACTGGTACAAGTGCTCAACAACCAAACTGACTGACAAGCATCACTTGGGCCAAAGTTCTTTCAGGCAACAGTGCCCATCAATCGAATGGGTAGGACCATGCAGACGTGTGGTCACATGACATAACCTAGGCTGATTTCACCCCAAGCCAGTTGGAGAAATCATGCTGTCTTGAGGGCAAAGACCTCAGTTAAACTGACATACCTCTCAAATGCTCCCCGTTTTTCCCTAGCACAGACTTGGGGGCCTCTTTGTCCCTAGCATAAACCTCTCCCAAGCTCCTACCATAGAACTTAATTAGATCATGTGTTGGTCCACATCCAAGTTACAATAACCACACTTATTAATACACATTGCTTTTCTCTTTCTGTTACTCCCTTCTAAGACAGAGAGGGGCTCATGAACAGACCAGCCTCTGCGGGAACCCGTGCTTCATTCGGTCAAGCTCCAGCAGGTTCTCAGCTCACCTCCCTCTTGAGATGGCGAGGATATAAACAGTCTGCAGCAATTCCACGCCTTGCTTTGTCTGTACTTCCTCAAGGTCCTAGTGACCTGTATATTTTCCACTGAGTTCACTGACTTCAGACAGTCTATGTTTATTAACCATTGTGATATATTACCCCTTCAGTAGAATTCATTTCCTTTTGATCACTATTGCCCACTCATCAACATTTCTATGCACCATAAATATCACAGAGCCTCTTGACTGCAGGGGGGCGTTTGCTCCAATGCGTTAGAGCCCTTCAACCTCTTTCTGGGCACTGGGGCTCAGGATGGTCCTCAACATCATTGCCCAGTCTCAGCCATGGTTTCTGGGATCCCCAGAGATGTGCTGCCTCATGGGAATGAGGAAGAAGGAAGAACAGGCATTGTGAGGTCCTGAGAGACTCCTAGTTAATAATAGAGATGCAACCTACACTGGCTTTTTGGAGGTGTCTGCCAAAAGTTATGATGGGGTAAGATAATGGGCCAGAGAAGCCTCACAGTGCAAAGGTGCACAGCCGTTGGCAGGCCTCTAATGAGATGTATCTGGTTAGAGGGCTGTGAGTTCCAAGCTTGCCAATAACTGAAATGGAGAGGAACGACAGGATGCTCACAGAAGGGCAGTAAAAATGTTCGACCCTCCATAGAGACTGGTTTATGACCCAGGCTTTAGGAGCTACATCCATTTTTCTCTGGCCCCACAGAGCAAGGGAGCGAAGGGGATGCTGGTGGGATTCTTTGTAAAACTGAGCACGGGAGACTGGTGGGAATGGAGGTGGACTTTAAAGTGAGGGGAAAGTACTGAGAAGGAATCTGGAGAAAAGGAGGGGAAAATGTAGAGAAGGAGAGGAAGAACTTGGGGGTGGACATTAATACAGAGACTCCTATGCAGGGGCCCTGGAATTAGAGGGGCAGCTAGGGAAGGACTGAGGTTACCAGGGTCAGTGGTATCATTAAAATCCATCTCATCTCTCTGTCAAGGTCAGACCTGGAGCTCTTCCCCACCTACTTGCCCCACCCCCCACCCCCCACAAAAAAATTAGTGCTCAGTCATGTCCAACTGTTTGCAGCTGTTTGTAGTCCACCATGCTCCTCCATTCATGGAATTTTCCAGGCAAGAATATTGGAGTGGGTACCCATTTCCTTCTCCAGGAGATTTTCCTGACCCAGGGATTGAACCTGGATCTCCTACATTGGCAGGCAGATTCTTTACTGTCTGAGTCACCAGGGAAGCCCGCTCTTTCCAAATCACCTTTCCAGTTCTCCATCCTGGGGACCTCTGTGTCTCTCTTCACCTCCTGGAAACACAGTTCGAGGGATACACTGCCTCCCCCAGGCTGGGGGCTGCCTGGGACTCCAGCATCCAGCACAGGGCTCGGCATAGAGCTAGACGCTCTAGGAAGACTGTGAAACCAAATCCCCAAATTGGGGCTAGAGAGAGCGGGTGTAGGGTAGTTTAGAGACGGTTCAACCTGCCTCAGTGCCTCCTTTTATTCCCATCCAGGGAGGCCTCTGGCTGTGGAAACCTCTTTATGTTGCATTTAATAGAAGCAATAGGCTGCTGGGAAACGTTGCTCTGAGACCCGGACTGAGACTTAGAGAAGTATGAGGTTGAACTGTTGGAGAGGTGTCTCCAATTCCACTTCCAAAATTACAGTGTAAAGCTCTTCAAAGAAGAGATGAAATAAGGATAATCATAATAGTCATGGTGAGGTCCTACATTTCTGTACCACTTACAGGTCACAGAAAGCTTTCACATCCATTAACCATTTGCCCTCGTAACATCCTCGCCTATCTCAGTGGGTTGTCAGGAAAATCAAAGGTTTCCCCCAGGAACTGAGATTACAGGCATGCCCCACTTTAAGCAAATCCTGCTGTGAGCATTTAGGTGAAGAAAGCCAGCTTCGTAGAGGAATTTAACGGTATTATTTTAAATGGTGGGTTCCCCAGCATGCGAAGAAATAAGAGGCAATTTACTAGAAAGCGTGATTGATTGACACATATCTTGTTCTGAATGAGCCTCATGCCTTTAGCATGTAATGTGTGCTGAGCGTGGCTATTTGTGTTGGGAGATATGGGAATGAATCTGATATGGTCACTCCCAAGAGAGGAGAAATCTCTGAATCTTGGGATTCATTTTCTAACCTTTGCACACACACAGGAGGGACTATCAGGAGCTATCTTACCTACTTGAGATGGCCATGGTGGTGTTTAAAGGGAACCTCCTCCCCAAATGGACCAGAACCCTTCTCTGACACCTTTGATTTAGATCTGGCAAAGAGCAGCGAGCGGTTCCCCCACAGCACGGGGGGGGGGGGGGGG
>SJYT01043615.1:66481-121494 GCA_006410635.1 Cephalophus harveyi
GGGGGGGGGGGGGGGGGGGGGTTGTCGGTGGCCATGCTTGCTGTTCAGTGAAGAGAGGGGGAAAGATCCAGACACAAGCAAGGACAAGCAGGGGAGGTGGAGGAAGGTCAGGGGCCATCTGGTTCTGAGGGTCCTGACCCCACTGCTCCTGCTGTCTGATTGCTCAGTCCTGCCATCTGTGATCCAATCACTTCCACCTCTTTCCAATTAAGATAGTTTTAGGTTCCTTTCACTTACATCAAAAGAGTCACTCATAGAATCCTTTGCTGAAAGACATGGGACGTATATGCCCAGGGCATTTGATACTTGCAAAGGCGGTTAAATAGGGTGGTTGAGAGTTTGTGGCTTAAATAACTGAAATACAAAGATTGGAGATACCCAAGTATCAATCAGAAAGGGATCAGTTAAATAAATTTTAGTGAATGTCTGTAAGGATATATACACCAAAGGAAGTGGGATGCAGCTGCAGAAAGAAAAAAGAAAAAAGGAGCTTTCTGTTCTGATACAGAAAGAGAGTCAAGCTCTTCAAAGTTAAAAAAGTAAGATGTACTATGAGGTACCACCACACACTTATTAGAATGCCTAAAATAAAAATATTGACAATATTAGATGCTGGTGAGGATGCAGAGCAAAACACCTATCATGTAGGAAGGAAAAATAGAACACCCGATCCGGAACATAATTTGGCAGTTTCTTACAAAGTCAAACATGCACGAACCTTATGACCCAGCTGTTCTATTTCTGTGTATTCACCCAAGAAAAATGAAAACTTATGCTCATATAGAAACTTATACACAAATGTACAAACAGCCTCAACTGTAATAGTTACAAGTAAAAACAACCCAAAGGTCTTCCAACAAGTAAATGGATAAGCTGTGCTGCATTCACTCAAGGTGAATGCTCAGCAAAGGAAGAGTGAACCACTGACTCATGCAACATGCTGGAGGCTTTATCGTGAATTTAAAAAAGCCAAATTCAAAAGGTACATACTATGGATTCCATTTGTTATTTATTATTCTTTTTAAATGGCAACCTACTCCAGTATTCTTGCCTGGAGAATCCCAGGGACGGGGGAGCCTGGTGGACCGCTGTCTATGGGGTCGCACAGAGTCGGACACGACTGAAGTGACTTAGCAGCAGCAGCAGCATTCTTTTTAAACAATTTTTATTAGGGTAAGTTTGATTTATAATTGCCAGTTGATCAAATTGCCAACATCCGCTGGGTCTTTGAAAAAGCAAGAGAGTTCCAGAAAAACATCTACTTCTGCTTTATTGACTATGCCAAAGCCTTTGACTGTGTGAATTACAACAAAGTGTGGAAAATTCTTCAAGAGATTGGAATACCAGCACACCTTACCTGCCTCCTGAGAAATCTCTGCTGCTGCTGCTGCTGCTAAGTCACTTCAGTCGTGTCAGACTCTGTGTGACCCCATAGATGGCAGCCCACCAGGCCCCCGTCCCTGGGATTCTCTAGGCAAGAACACTGGAGTGGGTTGCCATTTCCTTCTCCAATGCATGAAAGTGAAATCTCTATGCAGATTAAAAAGCAACAGTCAGAACTGAACATGGAACAACAGACTGGTTCCTAATCGGGAAAGGAATATGTCAAGGCTGTATATTGTCACCCTGCTTATTTAACTTATGTGCAGAGTACATCATGTGAAATGCTGGGCTGGATGAAGCAGAAGCTGGAATCAAGATTGCTTGGAGAAATATCAATAACCTCAGATATGCAGATGACACCACCCCTATGGCAGAAAGTGAAGAAGAACTAAAGAACCTCTTGATGAAAGTGAAAGAAGAGAGTAAAAAATTTGGCTTAAAGCTCAACATTCAGAAAACTAAGATCATGGCATCTGGTCCCATCACTTCATGGCAAATAGATGGGGAAACAGTGGCTGACTATTTTTGGGGACTCCAAACTCACTGCAGATGGTGACTGCAACCATGAAGTTAAAAGATGCTTGGTCCTTGGAAGAAAAGCTATGACCAACCTAGATAGCATGTTAAAAAGCAGAGGCATTACTTTGCTGACGAAGGTCTGTTTCTCTAGTAGTCATGAATGAATGTGAGAGTTGGGCCACAAAGAAAGCTGACCACCGAAGAACTGATGCTTTTGAACTGTGGTGTTGGAGAAGACTTTTGAGAGTCTCTTGGACTGCAAGGAAATCAAACCAGTCCATCCTAAAGGAAATCAGTTCTGAATATTCATTGGAAGGACTGATGTTAAAGCTGAAGCTCCAATACTTTGGCCACCTGATGTGAGGAACCGACTGATTGGAAAAGACCCTGATGCTGGGAAAGACTGAAGGCGGGAGGTGAAGGGGATGACAGAGAATGAGATGGTTGGATGGCATCACCAACTCAATGGACATGAGTTTGAGTAAACTCCGGGAGTTGGTGATGGACAGAGAAGCCTGGTGTGCTGCAGTCCATGGGGTCTCAAAGAGTCAGACATAAGTGAGTGACTGAACTGACTAACAGACTGACTTATAAGTTTCAGATGTACAAAATAGTGATTCACAATTTTTAAACATCAAGCCCCAGTTTAGACATTATAAAATGTTGGCTATAATCCCTGTGTATTATTTATTATTACTGAAGTGACAAAACGTAGTGACCAAGAACAGCTCAGTGGTTGCCAGCAGCTCGGGTTGGGAGGCATGTGTAAATATAAACCGGTGTTTTGTGGAACCTGTTTGTGGTAATGAAACAGTTTTGAATGCTGACTGAGGTGGTGGTCACACAGATCTACATATGTGATAAAACCGCACAGAGCTATTTACCAAGACATAAAAAATATGACACCTACGCCTAGGGAGACCCCAGTAGGTTTAATGGTATTGTGTCACTGCCAAATTCCTGGTTTGATGGTTGTACTATGGTTATTTAAGATATTATCATGGGGAGAAGTTGGGTGAAGGGTACATTGGAATTCTCTGTACTATTTTAGAACTTCTAAGTGAGTCTTAAATTATTTAAAAATAAAAATAACAAGGTGCAGGACAACATGTATAAGGGAGGGGTAAGATTTGTGATCATATTTCTTGTACATGCTTAAAGAAACTCTTTCAGTTAAAATAAGAGATGCAGAAAAATAGTTTTGAAGCAGAGGATAGTTGAGGCACAGGGTAATGAGAAGGACGCTTTGATCCGTCTTTGATGCTTTCTGAGTTTTGCATCATGTTTATGTTTTCTTAAGTTTCTTAATAACTGGGGGATTTTGCAGAAGCTAATGTCTGTGGCTGGAGACTTGTTATGTAGGTGAATATTAAAACATCTCCGATTAATAACGTTTGAGTAACAAAAAATGTATTATGTCTCTGACCAATAAGCTGTTAAAGTTAAGAAAAGGTGAACACGGGTTTCAGAGTTATGTGTACCTATGTCTGCATAACGGTTCCAGCGTTTACTGGCTGTATCACTTTGTATAACTCAGTTTGCCGCTCTGTGACTCAGTTTCCGTATCGGTAGAATGGAGACTGTTATTATTATAGTCTATAGTCTATTAGTGTGCATATCACGTAGAGTTGTTATGAGGATTCAGTTCAGTTCAGTCGCTCAGTCGTGTCTGATGCCTTGCAACCCCATGAACTGCAGCACGCCAGGCCTCCCTGTCCATCGCCACTGCCAGAGTCCACCCAAACCCATATCCATTGAGTCGGTGATGCCATCCAACCATCTCATCCTCTGTCATCCCCTTCTCCTCCTGCCCTCAATCTTTCCCAGCATCAGGGTCTTTTCAAATGAGATAGCTCTTCTCATCAGGTGGCCAAAGTACTGGAGTTTCAGCTTCAACATCAGTCCTTCCAATGAACACCCAGGACTGATCTCCTTTAGGATGGACTGGTTGGATTTCCTTGCAGTCCAACGGACTCTCAAGAGTCTTTTCCAACACCACAGTTCAAAAGCATCAATTCTTCGGTGCTCAGCTTTCTTTATAGTCCAACTCTCACATCCATATATGTCCACTGGAGAAAACCATAACCTTGAATAGACGGACCTTTGTGGAAAAAGTAATGTCTCTGCTTTTTAATATGTTGTCTAGGTTGGTCATAACTTTTCTTCCAAGGAGTAAGTGTCTTTTAATTTCATGGTTGCAGTCACCATCTGCAGTGATTTTGGACCCCCCCAAATAAAGTCTGACACTGTTTCCCCATCTATTTGCCATGAAGTGATGGGACCGGATGCCGTGATCTTTGTTTTCTGAATGTTGAGCTTTAAGCCAACTTTTTCACTCCCCTCTTTCACTTTCATCAAGAGGTTCTTTAATTCTTCACTTTCTGCCTTAAAGGTGGTGTCATCTGCATATTTGAGGTTATTGATATTTCTCCCGGCAATCTTGATTCCAGCCTGTGCTTCTTCCAGCCCAGTGTTTCTCATGATGTACTCTGCATATAAGTTAAATAAGCAGGGTGACAATATACAGCCTTGACCTACTCCTTTCCTGATTTGGAACCAGTCTGTTGTTCCACGTCCAGTTCTAACTCTTGCTTCCTGACCTGCATATAGGTTTCTCAAGAGGCAGGTCAGGTGGCCTGGTATTCCCATCTCTTTCAGAATTTTCCAGTTTGTTGTGATCCACACAGTCGAAGGCTTTGGCATAGTCAATAAAGCAGAAATCTCTTTCTTGTATGCAGATGGCGGCCTGACTATCACCATGTCAGCAAACAGTGGCCCTCGAATGGGCTGGGTCACAGCCCTGGCCTCAGCCAAGCACTGGGCTACAAGCATCAGTGTCCCCCAAGTGGGCCCAACAGAAGAGACAGAGCAGCCACAAAACCTGGCTCCAAAAGACATTTTAATAAGATCCACTAACTTTATATTCTAAATAGTAATTTCTGTTTTATATTATACAAATGGCTTTCCTGGTGCATCTCGAGCTAAGTGCATGTTGGGGTGATGGTGGCTCTCAGGTCTTCTGCTGAGGAAGTGGGATCTGGGCTACTTGGACTGCTTCAGGCCTGTCCCCAGATTGGGATGCAGGAGGCAGGGTCGGTGTCCAGAGCAGAGGCAGTGTCCTTGGAGAGGCAGGGAGGGCAGGAGGGCCCAGGATGGACATGTCAGGGCCGTCCACATCACCCTGCCCCACTCTAGACTGAAGGTTCAGCTCGGACCCTGGTCTGGCCTTGTGAAAATCCTTTCTTCCTGCCAGACTTTGCTTCCCGCCTCTGAACCATGGCTGCCACAGACTCTGTGTCGCTTCTATTTCCAACCCTCCTCGGTGTTGATATGTTTTGGAAGCTGTAGATGTGGTGAAGGGAATGGAGGGGACAGAAGTTTGGAGTATGAGAGTGTGTCTAGTTTTGAATCAGGGACTGTTGAGTTAGAGGAAGAGAAAGGGCAAAATCAGAGAGGTTTTAAAGTTCCTGATGTTTATTCATTCATTCAGCAATCAGTGTTTGAGCCCGTTCTTTTGGGGCCTTTCAACTTGGTTGCTCTGGATTCAGGGGTGCATAATCCATGCTCGTCAAGGGGCTCAAAGTTTAATACGGAGATAGGATACGGAGGAGGAGAAGATGAGGACAGTGCCTGTGGCAAGGGTTGTGGAGAGAAACTCAGTGGGACGGAAGAAGCCAGGAGGCAGATGGTTGGAAAGCTCTCCTCTCTCCAGGAAGAGAGAGGTCCAGATCTCCCATTCACCAGAGGGAAGTAACCAGTGGCTGAGGTAGAGGTTTCAAGATGGTAGCCCACGGACCAGATTCCAGCATGGATATGTTTTATTTGGCCCTGTCAAGTATGTTAAAATGTTAATAAGCTTCCAACTATAAAAAGAGAGAGATTTTATATAGAAACCTGTAATTCTGCTCTTAAAAGACCCAGCTTTCCCAGGTAACAGTGGCGGGCTGGAGTTGGCGTGAGGTTGCCCCTGAGATAATGGGCTCCTCAGCTCCAGCACCCACCTCTCCACCTGTGTCCCCTGTCTGCAGGCCCTGCTTGGTTACTTTACCTTCCTGACTTGGCTGCCATGTGAGCTGTGACTGCTGGTCTCGTGAGCCCTGTAGAGACTGGCTGGCCTGGGAGCTGGATCCATCCTGGCCAGGGGGTCTGGAGACCAACCATCAGTCCCCATGTCCTGGGAGCCACTTCGTGTCTCTGCCCATCATAAACACAATTCGTGGCCAGGCTGGAAAGATGGGAAGCATACTTCCAGGCCCAAAGGGTCCCCCTTGGTAGGTACAGAAGCCAAGTCAAATTGTTTTCCTTTTCTTATTTGCTCATCAGAAAAGTCCTGCCAGATCTTCCTCCTTATTAACAACCTGCATGTCACGCTGTGCTTAAAGTTCAGGGCGCCATAGGATACGGAGCCGTAATTAATCTCCATCCCCGAGTTCTAGAACACTTAGAGCAATTATAATTTACTGTCGGAAAACCAATTTGGGGAAGCGGCAGTGTTCTCACCCCTGATCAGGGAGCCGCCAAATGCCACTTCCTGTCCACCTGCTGCCTGGTGGAGACCCAGGGCTTTCTTTAGCCTGTGCACCTCCGGGAGGTGACACCGGGTGGAGAAGGTGGGGGCGAGAGGGGTGAGTGGGCGAGGAGGGGGTGCCCCTCCCCCGCGGGGCCCAGCCTGCAGGACACTCAGGCCAGCATGGCCTCTGAGTTGCTTTTGCCTCCCCCGGCAGGCACCTCTTGTTCTTCAACTTGCTCCAGTTTCACAGCCCCTTCCAGGTCCCTTCCAGGTCCCAGCACTGTTTGGTCAAGCAGATGCCGTGGCCCGTTCCCTCTCTTCTGCCCCCACCACTTTCTCAGCCGTCATTGCTGCTTCCCTGGGCCGCATTCGAGCTTTCAACTCCACCAACAGAAGTTCCCTTTTCTCCCTCATTTCTTCTTCGCTCAAGGCTAGATTGTCATATCATCAAAATCACTCTCAGTTGACTGGGTTCGATGGACTCACCAGGCACGTTTCCAATTATCTTTTGGGGGATAAGAGTGAAACCGCATGGCTCAAGTGGAAATGCACATTTGCACAGGTCAGGCAGCCCCCACCAGATGCGGCCACGCGTTTATGGGCCTGTCTGCCCTGCCACCCATGCCGTCTGCAGTCAGGAGCCCCGTCCCAGTCCCATTTGTCCACTTGCCTCAGGGGGCCTGGTGAGAGGCCCCACACCCAACAGGCAGGTAGTAAGTCCACAAGATGGTCAGCATCACAGAAACACGCATATACACGAGTGTGTGTGCAAATAGAAACAGCCACAGGAAAACAAGCTGAAAATGGTCTGCCTTCATTCATTCACTCACTCATTTATTCAACCCATCCTGACAAGTACCAGGCCCTGTGCTTGGTCTTGGGGATACTGAAATGAATATACCTTTGTTTCTGATTCCGCTTAAAAGTATCCATAATAAAATACGCGATAAGAGCCCTGCTGTGGCTGTTTGGTCACTGAGCCATGTCCGCCTCTCTGTGATCCCATAGACTATAGCCTGCTAGGCTCTCTGTCCATGGGATTGCCCAGGCAAGAATACTGGCGTGGGTTGCCGTTTCCTCCTCCAGGGGATCTTCCCTACCCAGAGATCGAAATGCATCTCCTGCTTTGCCAGGCAGATTCTTTACCACTGAGACACCAGGGAAGCCCGACAAGAGCACGCTTGAAGCTCATTTAGGGTGTTATGGGGTCACACAGGAAGGCCCCTGGCTGTCTGATGCTAGCAGGGAATTCTAGAGGAGGCGATAATCAAGTGAGGCCTGAATGGTACTGTGATTATCTCCTGCACTGCACTTACCATTTAACCATTTATGTGTGTGTCCCCAGGGAGGTTGGGGGCCGTGTCTTAGCAACCCTTGAATTCTCGCCACCTAGAACAGTGCCTGGCCCACGGGATAATATATTTGGTAGATGCTCATTGAATGAGAAAGTGAATGAGCATTTTCCAGGTAAGGAAGGTGGAGAAACGCACACAAGGTGGAAGGATCATGGATCTGCAGAAAGATGCAGGGCTGGGAGGTTAGTATAGTGCCGAGAGCCCAGAAAAAAGGGTTGGAAGGAAGGGTTGGGAGAACCAGTGGAGTTAAGGGGCAGAAGCATAAAGAGCAGCTTCCAGGGGTTGACCTTGGTTGGAATTCTCACCAGCACCTCAGCACAACTCACAGCCAGACACGAAGACCCCATCTCCCGCTGAGGCCTGAACTCGGGCCCCTTTCCCATGTGTGCGCTGCCTGGTCCTCACTGGGCCTTGGTGGAGGTGGCCAGTGCAGCCCAGGACTGCTGTGCCTCGGCCAAGGAGAGCCAAGAATCCTGGGAGGTGGCTGTGCCCAGAGGGCCTGTGACCACCTTTCCCAAGCCTCTCATTTTCTGGTCCAGAGAGAGCAAGGGACTTGCCCAGGGTATGCCATCTCCTTCAATTGGAATCCTGCAGTCCTTGGCTGTTTCAGAGCGCCTTCTTTAATTCCCAAGTGTCCAGGAATCAAGAAATCAGAGGGTCTCAGGGCTGAAAGGGAAGTTAAAGTTGACTGATTCTACCTCTGATTCCCCTACAGATGTGCCTTCTCTTTTTCCCCATGGTCTAAGACTCCCTACTGCCCAGCTCCACAAAGCCTGGGGTGCCCCTGCCCACCGGAGGGCATCTGTAGCTTGTGCCCTATTGAGTTTAGCAGATTCACTCTAAAGCTTAACATGCACAATACTCTAGCCTGATGGAGGCACCGATGGCGACAGCAAATGGTCCATAGGGCCTCCTGACTTGACCTCTGTGGAAGATACCATTCTACCTTCATTTTACAGAAAAGTGAGGCTGAGAGAGCTTAGGCAAGCTACCCAAGGTCAGAGAGCAGACAAGTGGCAGAGCTGGGATCTAAACCCAACCAGTCCAGCTCCAGAACCCATCTTCTAAAACATGACAGCCTCCCCGTGGCAGAGTGCCCTTGTTTGGTGTTCTCTGATGCTGCCTGGACTTAAAATCAGAGGTGGGTGGCTCTGCTGCAGATGCCTTCTCCTCTGCTCTTATTGGAAGCTGATGGTATGAAGCCAGCTTGCACCTGGAGCCTGGTTTATCCCCAGCCTCTGCCCGGAGGCGCTTCTACTTCGTGGTGTGCAACGCCAACACTTGTCTACCTCCTGGTCCCCAGAACATCTCTCCCTGGGTGGCAGAGGCTGAGCTGAGGGTGGGCTCTGGAGCCGGAGACCAGAGCAGCAGCCCGACAAGAGTGATGTCCAAGCTGCGCTGATTTGCAGATGGAAATTTACATACATAATGTAATTTGGGCCAATTGAATTGTTGATTAAGATGGAATCACTTGACAAGCAACGCATACTCTGGCGGGTGACTGAGGAGACAGGAGGCTCTTGAGATGCCTGTAGTGAAAACACGCTTTTGTTTTGAAGGAGATGGCATCTCCAAGTCCACATTTTAACAGCCTCCTCTTCTAAGGCCCCCATGTCCCTCCAGGTCACAGCTGGGATCTGTTGAGATGAGAAACTTTATGGGCAATTAGTGTTTGAATCTGAGGCCAGTAAGCATGTCTGTGGGTACAGCTGGTGAGATGAGATGAGAAGCCAGGAACCTCCGGGGTCTGGGGAGGCTATGGACCTGGGTGGTGGGTCTGAGCTGTACAACCTCACACCTACAGTGAGTGAGGATGTGGTGCTGGGCACGCACTGGAGCCATGGGGAGGGGAGCAAAGAGGCTCCTTTGAGGTTTCATGGATCTAGGTTTGAATCCTCATACCCACTTCCTGCTCTGTGACTGGAGCACCTGCCTCTTCCTCTGAGCCTCAATTTCATCATCAGTGAAATGGGGAGATTGTTCCACCATAACCTGTGATGACTAAGGTGGGAAAGAAATGTGATAACATTAAAACCTCTAAAGTCCCTGAACAATATTAATTGTCAATAATAATGAAGGGTAACTAAAGCACTGCCACAATGGGAAAAACTCTCTTATTTCTCATTTTCAGATTTATTAAAGTAGTAAATTCCTTGCTGTATCAGGGCCTTTGCACAGTTCATTTTGCCTGTAATTCTGTTCCTTCTGGCTGCATTTCCCTATGCCTGGCAGACCTCTACCTTCTCTTTCCTTGAGCTTCAGCCTAAACTGACCTTCCCAGGGACTTCTGTCTCCATCTTCAGACCAGCCTGTCTTCCTACTTTGCATTTTGAATGCCTTGACCTTTTCTTTTTACACAGCTGTAATTCAGTGTTGTAATTATTCATGTTACATCAGTGTCCACATCAGGCTCTAAGCTCCATCAAAGCAAGGAGTGTGTTTGCCTTATTCACTGCTGATCCCCAGTGTCTGGTGCAAAGAAGACATTTAAAAAATAGGTGTTGTTTACTGGAAAAACACACTCTTTCCCTGTTTTTCACCTGGCTAATTCCTGCTAATCCTTTAGGTTTCAGACTGCATGCCCCTTCTTCCAGGAAGCCTTCTTGGATGCCCCTGCTGTTGGTTAGGTGCCCTTGCCACGTGGTACTACTGCAGGCCCTAGGGCTTGCCTTCTCCAGCATGGCCCCTGGATTGTCATTTACTGGTCTCTGTCCTGTACTAGACGATAAGTTTCTGAAGTCAGGGCTGGTGTCTTGTTTACTGGGGTGTCCCTAGCACCTAGCTCAGAGTTTGACTTACAGCTTCTTATGGAGTAAACAAATTACAGAGCACCCAGTCTGGACAGAGAAAGCCCACACTGCCTCACATTTTACCTGTGGACAGCAAAGATGTGACCAGATGCTTAAAGAAAGGGAGTGATTAAAACTGCCAGGGGACGGGGCAGGACTCGCTAAGCTTGTAGGGGATCTCTGAGTGTGGTTAAAAGGTACAGGGAAAACCCATGCCAGATGAATCAGGGCTGCTTGAGTCTAGGGAGAGCAGAGTATTGGGTTTCTGCAGGCTTCCTTGAGGAGGCAGCCTGAGCTGAAGGCTGAGGTGGGCGGTGGTGTTCAGGACAGAATGGTAAGGTGGAGAGAGGGGCCTTGTACCTAGAGGGTTAAAGAGGAGCATCTGAGTGTGGTGGCTGAGAGACCAGGGCCAGGCTCCAGGAAGGTACCACCTTCGGGGTGTCCTTTTCCCACTGGGCCACCAGGCCTGCAAAGTGAGGGGCAGCAGCTAGCGGCGGTACATCCCCTTCCCCTCCCTCCCTCTCACCCCCAGGTCAGCAGGCGCGAAGAGTCTGGCTTCAGGGATGCCTCTTAGCAACAGGTACCTGGAGCATCTGCGCCATCAAGCTGGAGTAGTGGGTTGTGCATAGGAAAGAGAGGCTGGGGCCAGTTTACTGCTAACCCAACTGCCCCCAGCCTTGCTGCCCTTCTCCTGTATGGACCCCCACCTGAGGGGTCTGGGTGCCAGCGTGGAGCCCTGGGCTCCTTTCCGGCTTCTCTGTCCCCGTAACCCCTGGACTGCAGCTGCATCGCCGGGGGCTCTTCTGGCCTCAGTGACCCCTCTGTTCTTTCCTCAGTCACCTCGGGCTAAAGTCATCACGAGGCTAGGGGACAGAAGAATTTTGCACAGAGTAGGCACTTAATAAGTGCTTATTGAACCCTGTCTGGGATCCTGAAGTTGTTATCCTTCACACTTGCTTTTCTGCCCATCCGGGTTTGCAGAGAGTTCATGTGTGAACAGGTGGCGCCAGTGGTAAAGACCCATCGGACAGTGCAGGAGACATGAGAGATGAGGGTTCAGTCCCTGAGTTGGGAAGATCCCCTGGAGCAGGGCAGGGCTATGCACTCCGCTGTTCTTGCCTGGAGAATCCCATGGGCAGAGGAGTCTGGCGGGCTTGCAATGAATCAGACATGACTGAAGCAACTTAGCATGCACGCATGTCACATATGAACCTAATGAAAATTGTTAGTAGTCGAGTGTGGAGGCCAGAGTCCTGTGGCACTCCACGAGACGCTTCCTTCTACTT
Source organism: Cephalophus harveyi (assembly GCA_006410635.1). NCBI lineage: Eukaryota > Metazoa > Chordata > Mammalia > Artiodactyla > Bovidae > Cephalophus > Cephalophus harveyi. The sequence continues at coordinate 78,324 of SJYT01043615.1, forward strand.
GTCGCTGTGAACCCACATTCAGCAAGGCTGTGGAGTTTCACAGGTTCTTGGATGATGAATTGTGCCCAACCCTGTGGCCCCAGAGCTCACATCTTCCTGATTTTTCTAGAGTAAAATGTGGGCTAATGAAGACAGCACCACTCGGGAAAGCTTTTGTTGCTGTTGCTTAGTTGCTGAGTCGGGTCTGCTTCTTTTGCGACCCCCTGGATTGTAGCTCACCAGCCTCCTCTGTCCGTGAGATTTCCCAGGCAAGATTACTGGAGTGGGTTGCTATTTCTTTCTCCAGGGCGTCTTCCCAATTCAGGGATCAAACCTGCGTCTCCTGCGTTAGGAGGCAGATTTTATTTTTTTTAATCAGGAGCCACCAGGGAAGACCCCAGGAAATCTTTGGGTCACATGGATTGTCTCCTCTCTCCCAGAGCCACCTACTACCTTCCCGGGGTCACAGTGTGGGACTCCTCCTAGAGCTGATCACATGTCCACTCGCCTGTCTGTAGACCGGGTGCATGCTGGCCCACTTCTGGAGAGTGCATCCAGGAGAGGAAGTTTGCTGAGCTGTTCTGGCCTGTCTGTTGTCCACGATGCTTCTGTCCTCCCCAAACTAGCCTCTCCTCTCCCTGTCCATGCCCCTTCCTCTCCTGAGGCCATGGGGTCCCCCCTACCTCAGCCAAGTAGGGCAATCTGTGGATGAGGTTTCCACTAACCTGTGTGATTGAATGCTGCCACCCGACTCCCCCGTGGACCTGGCATATCCCTTGTCCTGTTTGAGCTTCTGCCCATATTATGCTTTTTTAAAAAAAAAAAAAATTTTTTTTTGGCCACACTGCAAGGCATGTGGGATCTTAGTACCTCAGCCAGGGATCCCCTGCATTAGAAGCAGAGTCTTAACCTCTGGACAACCAGGGAAGCCCTGCCCCATGTTATAAAATGAAATGCTCTGAGGTTGATGAAATCTATAAGGGTGTTCAGGTGGATCTTGTCCTGCACACATAAAAATGTGTCTTCCCAGCCCAACTCAGCCACAAATAGTGGACATCAGGAAAGTCCCCTCTTCTTTGGGCTATCATGTCTTCAACTCTAAAGTTATGGAGTGGCTGGATGGGTAGGTGGGTGGGTGGGTGAAGTGGGTACAATAAGCTTCAAGGACACTTCTCACTGTTCCTTTCCTGGGTTCTATGAATCCTAATATAAGTGATTAAAAAAAAAAAAAAACTACTTAAAGAAGAATCCCTGAAAATTACTATGCTGTAAGATTTGATTTCTCAGAAATGCTCAGGAAGGGAGAATGTGGGGCGCCTCAAGGTGGTGTGTGTGTGGTTTTTTCTTTTTTTTTCTTTTTTTACACTCCAGTGAATCAATCTTTGCAGAGAGTATGAAATGAAAATCTGGCACCTTGTAGTAAAATTAGGGCTGGCATCACTGTCCTAAAAAAAAAAAAAAAGACAAAAAGGCAGCCTCAGAAAAATTATGACCAGCTGCCTGCTGGATTCACCCTGCCGAGGAGGAGCCTTGTGACACAGTTTACGACCCCGAGGATTACGGCGGTCCCGATGCTATCATCTTAATTGCAGGAGCATCACTGCCGCTGGCGGGCTCCCCCGAGCCCCCATGCTCCGGCCCACATGACGTGCCTGGCTCTCAATTTGACGAATTTTTTTCCTCTCACTCTACCTGCTCCAAATTACTTTGTGGAAACGGCAGGCTTCCTGGCTACTACTGTTTTGTTGGTTTTTTCCCCACTTCATTCCTAAATGGGGTTGTGGAAACCCAAAGAGGTGGCAGGGAGGAGAAGGCAATTTATCCAACTCAGAGTCTACTCCCCAGGTTGCAGGAGAGAATTGGAGAGGGGAACCCTGTCTTTCTGGGCCATGAGCTGGTGAAACATATGATGGCATCTGAGTGTTTGGGAAGCACTGGCAATGCCAGGATTTGGACTCAGTCTTGAGACCAAGGGAGCCTCCCAGCATCTCAGGAGATCAGCATCCTCGGGTGGGGATGGATGGAGGAGTACTTCTGGCCCGAGACATCACTGGCCACATGTGCTGGGTTTCGAGTGTGCCCCAGAGACATTGCTTGGAGAGGAACTGAGGAGAGGAGGATGCCCGAAGCTCTGATCTTGAAACTTGACCTCCAGGTCTGAGCCCCCACATGCTTTACTTACTCTATATCCTTGAGAGATTTACCTTCCCTCCTTGGGTAGCTCAGTCAATTCTGCCTCTAATGCAGGAGACAGTGTTTGATCCCTGGGTTGGGAAGATCCCCCGGAGAAGGAAATGGCAACCCAATCCATTATTCTTGTCTAGGAAATCCCACAGACAAAGGAGCTTGGTGAGGTCCATGAGGTCACAAGAGTCAGACATGACCTAGCAACTAAACCACCACCCCTACTACCCTGGGTCTCAGTTCCCCATTTGAAAATTTTGGACTTGGAATTTCAGCTGGGGTTGCAAACTAGTGGGCCTGAGATTTAACTTGGAAGAATTGCTTTGTTTGGCCTGAATTGTGCTTTGAAACCAAGAAATTTGATATTTTAAAAAATCAAAAATTTTGACTTCTCTTGAAAAATCCAAAGACTTAAACAAAAAACGTTTGTGTCATCCCATGGCAAAAAGGAGTCTAGACCTAGAAATTTTCTAGCTGATCCTAAATTCACCTGGCTCAAGAGGCCCCAAATTGGCAATCTTGAGAACAAAATCGTAGGACACACTTCCTGATTTCAAAAGTTACTACAAAGCTGCAATAATCAACAAGTGTGATAGTGGCACAGAGATAGACATACAGATCAAAGGGATAGAACTGAGAGTCTAGAAATGTATCCTCACATCCATAGTCAAGGTTGCCATTTTCTTTTTTATTTTTGGAGGCTAATAACTTTACAATATTGTATTGGTTTTGCCATACATTGACATGAATCCGCCAAGGGTGTACATATGTTCCCCGTCCTGAACCCCCTCCCACCTCCCTCCCCATCCCATCCCACTGGGTCATCCCAGTGCACCAGCCCCAAGCATCCTGTATTGGCAGGATGGGGAGGGAACATGCTTGGAACCTGGATTGGCAATCCGTTTCACCTATGATAATATACATGTTTCAATGCCATTCTCCCATATCATCCCGCCCTCGCCCTCTTCCACGGAGTCCAAAAGACTGTTCTGTACATCTGTGTCTCTTTTGCTGTCTCGCATACAGGGTTATCGTTACCATCTTTCTAAGTTCCGTATATATGCATTAGTACACTGTATTGGTGTTTTTCTTTCTGGCTTGCTTCACTCTGTATAATAGGCTCCAGTTTCATCCACTTCATTAGAACTAAGTCAAATGTATTCTTTTTAATGGCTGAGTAATATTCCATTGTGTATATGTACCACAGCTTTCTTATCCATTCATCTGCTGATGGACATCTAGGTTGCTTCCATGTCCTGGCTATTATAAACAGTGCTGCGATGAACATTGGGGTACACGTGTCTCTTTCAATTCTGGTTTCCTCAGTGTGTATGCCCAGTGGTGGGACTGCTGGGTCATAAGGCAGTTCTATTTGCAGTTTTTTAAGGAATCTCCACACTGTTCTCCGTAGTGGCTGTACTACTTTGCATTCCCACCAACAGTGTAAGAGGGTTCCCTTTTCTCCACACCCTCTCCAGCATTTATTGCTTGTAGACTTTTGGATCGCAGCCATTCTGACTGGTGTGAAATGATACCTCATTGTGGTTTTGATTTGCATTTCCCTGATAATGAGTGATGTTGAGCATCTTTTCATGTGTTTGTTAGCCATCCGTATGAATTCTTTGGAGAAACGTCTGTTTAGTTCTTTGGCCCATTTTTTGATTGGGTCGTTTATTTTTCTGGAATTGACCTGCAGGAGTTGGATGTATATTTTTGAGATTAATTCTATGTCAGTTGCTTCATTTGCTATTATTTTATCCCATTCTGAAGGTCGTCTTTTCACCTTGCTTATAGTTTCCTTTTTTGTCAACTGGGGTACCAAGATAGCAAGAGAGGGAAAGAATAGTCTTTTCAACAAGTGGTGATGGGACAACTGGATATTCACACGAGAAAGAATGAATTTGGATCTCTACCTCACATTGCATATAAAAAATAATTCAAAATAAGTCAAAGACCAGAATTTAAGAGCTAAAACTACAAGACTTTTAGAAGAAAAAATAGGTAGCAACCTCCATGATCGCTGGTTTGGCAACGGTTTCTTAGATATGACACCAAAAGCATAAGGGACTCCCCATTAGGTAAGCTGTATTTCAAGAAAATTAAAAACTGCTGTGCTGCAAATGATGCCATCAGGAATGTGAAAAGACAGCTTACAAAACGGGGAAGATATTTGCGGATCGTGTTATCTGATAAGAGACTTGTAATAAGAGTATATAATCTAGTCTCACAACTCAATAATAAGATAATTCAATGTAAAAACAGGCAAAGAATCTAAATGGACATTTCTCCAAAGAGGATACACAAATAGCCATGAGGATGTTCGCTATTTTTAGTCATTAGGGAAATGCAAACCGAATCCTGATGAGATACTACTTCATACCCGTTAGGACGGTGATAATAAAAAGCCAGATAAAATAATACATTTTGAGGCTGTGGAAAAATTGGAAGTCTTCTACATTGCTGATGGAATGTAAAACAGGCAGCCACTTTGGAAAATGATCTGTCTGCACACCCATGTTTGTGCTCTCTCCCTCCACTTCCTTGGCGTGCCTTTACTTCCCCATACTCCCCAGTGAGACACTGTGCACACAGGCCCAGCACTTGGGTATATGGGTTCCACTGCACCCCCAGTGGGTCCAGAGTCAGTCTGTGTGTGTATGTGGGATCTGGGAACAAATGAGAGAGGAGGCAATGGGTGGGAGCAGTGATCTCTGATTTAGGAGCTAAGAAAGTCTCCCAAAGTTTCTCTAGACCACAAACCTAAATGCCTAAAGGGGCCAGGCAGGTTTTGGTCATTAGTGAAGCAAAGAGATGGTTGATGGGCAACAAGGAGTAATAAAGTCTGTGGGAAACCAGAGAGCATAGGCTCTAAGAGGAAGCTACCGTTATATCCTCCCCATTGAGGCCTTGTTAGAAAATGCCTCCAGAAAGGCTTGTTTTTTTTAATTTTTCAGGAGGAACTGGAAATCTTTATTTGTATATAAAATGTACTGGTTTTTAAAAGCATTGCCCAGGGCAGATAGAGTTGAGTGATGCTTTTAAAATTTTCATATACTGGACTAGACTATGTGAGGCCTTTTCTCTAGGTAAGGCCATGAGGCATAAGAGGGTCTGAGAACTGGCCTGAACCCAAAGGCACCAGCCTGGCATTCTGGGCATCTCTGAGCTTCCCTCCTGGACCCTCCTTGTTGAGTAGAAATGATCAAAGGATGATAGGCAAGAGGGAAGCCAGGAGAAGATTCTCAGATGATGTGGGTTTTGAGAAAGGGGTGGGGAGAGAGAGAGAGGAGAAGAGAGAGAGGAAGGGAGAGAGAGCAGAGAGAGAGGAAGGATATGGGGATGTTGAAATGGAATGGAATGATGTGAAGCTGATCAACGTGTGGTAGAAAGAGCACTAACTGGACAAAAGGTCAAGGGCCCTGGGACTCCCCATTGCTTAAACTCTAGGTGTTGAGACAGAGGTAGGTAAGTCATGCTTCCTATCTGACAGCAGGCTTAGTATCTTATGGTGGAATTGGATGGAAACCCATCCTTATCTTATGTATCTGTGTAGTATCCTGGTTGTCACACCATAGTCAAGGCCTGCCTGCCAAGGAGGGAGCCACTTCTGCTGCCTAGGACCTGTATAGAGGTGTCTCATTGTGGAGGAAGGAGGGGACACTTGAGCTGGGTGTAGAAGAATCAGTCGGATCCTGTCATCCAGATAAAGGTGAGTAGGAGGGATATTTTAGGCCTGAAGCTATCAAGGCATGGGGAGGCAGGATCTTCTGAAGTAGTATTGGGTTTTGTTCAGAGCCCAGTAGTGGGTGAGCTGGTAGCATGGATGGAGAGAATCACGGTGGAAGATGAGATCAGAAAGGAGCACGGATCAGATCATAAATGCAGTAGTGGGTAAAGGGCTTACTGGTGAAATCATAGAGGGAGGGAAGAGTCATGGCAGGCTTTGAAGTCAGAAAGAGCCATGATCTATTTATTGATTCATTCATTCATCAAACATATTTTGAGCACTGAGGACCCTGACGTGAACAAAGCATTCCAACGCCTGCCCTCTTGGAGTTTGTAGTCTAGGGCAGGGGGAGACAAAAATTGATTGAAGAATCACCCAAATAAGTTTGCCACTTAAGACTGTGAAAAGAAGCAGTGAAGAAAGAGATGACTCAAACATTGTGACTAAGACCTGAGAATGAGGAGGAAGGGGGAGCAGAGGAGGCTGGAAACCCAGGCTGCAGGGACTCGGCATGCGTACAGATTTGGATTTTATTCCAAGTGCCCAACACCTTTGCTTTCCCAGGGCAAGACTCAGCCACAACCTTGTTGCAAACGCTGGGCATGCCCTTCACCCCCACCCCCCAATCTCCTCTCCTTGCCCTCTCCATCTTTGATTTCATAAGTGTATTAGAAACAGGCAGGACAAGTTTACCTCCCAGGTCCCATGCAATCTCTCTATTTTTTTTTTTTCCTCCCTGACGCTGACACTCAGCTCACTGTCTTAGAAGATGCCTCAGAGTCAATGATAATTTCAAGTGCTGGGCCCTCCGCCTTGCCTCCCTGCCTTCTATTTTGATAGCTCCTCTGTTCCCCTGGCTGCTTCTACCCTTCATCAGTGCAGCCTGGAGGTGTCCTCCTGGTTGCTGAGTTTCAGATCCTGCCTCAGGAAAGCCCGCTCCCCAAGGGCTGAGGAGAGCTTCTGTGCTTGGGGGCCCAGAGAGGCTGGGACCTGGCTGTGAGCCTGGACACCTGCCTAGTACTGAGGGGCAAGCTGGTGAAGCTGACAAGGTGTGGGTCACTAGGTGGCATGGCCAGAGCGGCACGGGCCTGGAGCCAGGGTCCTGGGCTCTGGCCTTGGCCTCATCCTTGGTTCATCGTGTGCCCTGTGTAGTCATGGTCCTCTCAGCCTCAGTTTTCTCAACTGGTAAGATGAAGCGGTGGCTCCAGAGAAGTAGTTTTATTAATAATCTGGAAGTCCCTTTTCTTCAAGGAAACTTTTATGTCCTATCCTGATGTAAAAGCCAGATGGAAGAAAAGTCCCTCAGTTTTTGTGATGGGCCTAGGTTGCCACCCTCACACCTGGTCTGATAGGGCACACGGACTGGGAGGTCTCCAGGCCTGTTATCATGCTCGTGCTGGTGGGTGTGTGCTGTGTAAGTCGCTTCAGTTATGTCTGACTCTTTGTGACTGCCAGGCTCCTCTGGCCACAGGCTTCTCCAGGCAAGAATACTGGAGTGAGTTGCCATGCCCTCCTCCAGGGGATATTCCTGACCCAGGGATCGAACCAGCATCTCTTACGTCTCCTGCGTTGGCAGGTAGGTTCTTTACCACTAGTACCGCACAGGAAGGAAATACTTGTGACTGTTTCAGGGTTGAAAATGATGGGGCCACATGCTCCAACTGGGTGGGTAAGGCAAGAGAATAGCCCCCCATGCGGCCCCCTGGCAACCTGCTCGTGGTATGGAGCACATAGCCTGGAGGGGCCTCTGGGATTCAAGAAAAGGCTCTCTCCATTCACATGTCCTCCTGGCTCTGGAGGAAATGTTCTGGTGTGTCTGGGCCTAGTTCTGCTGACTTGCTTCCCAGGGCTTTCTTTTGTGGAGACACCAGCATCCTGCTCCCCACCCCCATCGGTTTGATGGAATGTGGAGGGGAGAATAGCCCAGGCTAAGGCAATGTCTTGGATTATTTTGCAAAGCCTTTGGGTTCACCAGAGCCCCACATACATCTTGTCCCCAGCACCCTCTCCCTGGATGTGTGAGCCCATATGTTCCTGGGCAAATGTGCTCCGTCTGCTCGGGCTGCATTTGCAATTAGCTCATCAGGATGCTGTTCTCTAATAGCCCTTTGATGTCCAACGAGCCTCCTAAGCCTGTGTGTTTCCTTTCCTTTGAAGCAGGACATGGTGTTTTGCCAGAAGTCAATGAAACGCCCTAGTAGAACAGAACGGTTTAATTCCCTCCTCAGATACAGGGCTGAGGAAGTTCAAATAGGCTTCCGCCCATGTCTGCTCCCCACATCAGCCTGCGGATGCCCATCTTGGAGGCCTGGTGGAGGCCCTTGGAGGCTGGACCTTCCAAGGAGGCTCTGACCACCTCTAATGGGTAGCAGCCCAAGCCGCCTGGCAGCCTTGGCCTGCCCTTGAGCCCTTCCCTGACTGCGTTTGGGCTGGCCATGACCCTGACCCCTCACTGGCTCTCACCCCGGTTGTAGGTTTCCTCTGATCTGGCCCTGGCCCGGCCTGGGCTCCCCTCTTGGCCTCTGGTGCCCTCTCTGCCTTGGTTGGGCTACTTTTGGCTTCAGAACTCCTGTCTCAGCCCTGACAGCTTATGGTGACCCCATCCAGTAAATGTCTAAGGGAACATCCTCCCAGGGCTGGCTGGGCTTCAGAGTCAGGCCTGACCCTGAGTGGTCTGCCCGTGTTGGTTCTCACATGAGTGTGAGCACCCGCATTTCACCTGCTAAGTTCATCTGCATCGTGGGGATTTCAGAGTCCTGCAGACATCCCTTCCTTGGTGTTTTGGGAGTTGCTAAGAATGTGGTTCCTTTCTGCGGTTTTTGATACAGCCATCATTGCTGTTCACTAGGCCTGCTAATCCAGCTGACACTGGGGACTTCCAGCCAGACCAGAGCCTGCTGAGCTGGGCCAGACCAGTTCTCCTGGCAGAGCGCTGCTTCCTTGGAGTTGGACATGCCCACGCCTGATGCTGGTAGCTGTCCCAGGACCACTAGAAGAGGTCCCAGTTGTTCTGCTGCCTGGCTCAGAGTTGGGCAGTGTGGACACAGAGCCCTGCGTGTTCCTTGTAGTTAGTTGGAGCATATTCCTTGCTTTGGAGTTATATTGACTTAGGGATGGAGAGTTCCATGCAGGGTTATTTGAATCCCAGTGAGTTATTTACTCATTGATTCATTCACTCATCAAAACTTGGTTAAGCTCCTGTTAGGCGTCTCACCCTATCTGCCCTCATGGAACTTATACTCCAGTGGTGGGTACACTCTGTTACACAAATAAATAGGAAGTATTTATCGCTGAGACACCAAAGCTAGGATGCAAAGATGACGGGGAGTGACTGGAGGCCAGTGTAGGTGGTGGTCAAGGACTTCTTTGAGGAAGTGACACTGAAGCTGAGACTCAGACAATGAGCAAGGGTCAGCCATGCAAAGCTCTGGAGGGACAGCATTTCCAGAGGAGACAGCAGCAGTGCAGAGGCTGGGGCTGAAGGTAAGACTGGTGGGTTCAGGATGAGAATAGGGCTGATGTGGCTGAAACCTGGTGAGTGCAAGGGGCAAGCAAGGTGGGGGATGGTGAGGAGAGCTTGGGGGTGCTGATCACAGAGGGTCTCATGAATCAAGAGAAGAGGTCAGATTTTATTCCAGTGGGAAGGAAAATCCTAGAAGGGCTCAGTGACCAGAGAGGGGTTAGATACAACCAGGGCATTATTAGTTTACTTCTTGAAGCCTCAGTTTTCTCATTTGTGAAATGGACACAATAATACCTCCTCTGCAGGCTGGAATAACGTGTGAGGAGAGAATAGAACTATACAACTACATCAAGAATTGTGTGCTGAGATTAATTTTAACAGCTGAGGGTAGCTCTTCCTTTTCAGTTTCCAGGAAACCAAAGTAAAAACAATATAGCCTGCCCAGTGGTAGGAATCACCCAGCTCAATAGGGGAGACCATTTCTAGCCCTGAATTTAGAAAGGTTTTTAATCCCTTGGATGCCTTGTTCTTTATTTTCCACATCATTCCTACGTTCCTGAGACATCTTGATTGTCTTTAGCCACTGGCTGGTTTAGGATTCCTGGCTTAGCTGTAAACTGAAGATTTACCTATAGATTTGGAATTCGTGCCAGTGAGCTACAGCCCTCAGCTTTATTTCCCACAGCCCAAGCCCTGGTCAGAAACTGGCAAGAGGGGCTGCTAGTACCCAGAAGGTCTGCACTGAACCTGGCTCCAGGCACAGATGTTTACTTCCTGCAAATTTCCTCACTTGAAACCCACTACTAACAAATAATCTGTGTGTGTTGTTGGTACAGATGGAGCAACTGATGACGGTTCAGAGTCGCCGTTGGGCGGTAGCCTGACTCCTGCCAGGGTTTGCCCTTTATGAGCGGTGTGATTGGGGAAAATCTCACTTACCTCCTAGAATACGGTTTCCCAGCTGGTCACAGGGATCAGGATCTCTTTCAGGAGGGCTGTGGTGAAATTAAAGTGAAAGCTCCATCAGGCCTGGCCATGGAAGGGCTCCTCATCCTGTTCTTTTTATTCACACATGTAGCTGCAGTTGCAGAACCACAGCCAAATTATGAATTGGTGATGCACAGCCTTGTTCCCAGGATAATCAATTGTTGAGTGAGTCTAGATCTTGGCTGGGCAGGTGGCATTTGAGCACCCTGGCAAATGACTCGAAAACATGAATGGAATGGCTGTAAGGCCACTCTAGACTGCTTTCCCAGATTCTCCCAGCAGAAGCAGGGATGGCGGAAGAGAGGACTCCCTGTATCTGTGGCTGAAAACTGGGCAGGGAGCCCAGGGGGCAGGCACGTGGTTGACTCCTCTCCAGGCCGTTCACAGCGCAGGGCACGGGGCCCGACACAAGTAGATGCTCAAGGGAGCTGAACATTCAAACATGAGTCCATTTACAACTAGACTCCAACAGTTTATAGCAAGGCGTGGCTGGGTCTTTAAAAATAAACAAATCAAACGTGCGGATAACTGACTATCACCTCACTCATGCCTTTCGCTTAGTCCTGTTCTACTGAGCCCATCCACTGCTTAGACACTGCCTGCTCCCCTAACCCCCTCACAGGCACTCAGGCACACTCTTGCACCCCCTACTCATGCACACCCCGTACAGCTACCCAGAGAACAGCACAGCAGAGTGGCGTAGGAGCCCCACTGGGGCAACTAGAGCTTGACCTCGCCATTCCTGTGGGACCTGGGGCAAGGAACGTAACCACTTTAAGCCCCATCTGCCAAATGGAGGGAAAAATGCCCTGCATAACTACTGTTGAGAAGAAGGGCATCTAAAGCAGTCGCACGGCACCGGGCGGGTAGGAAGTCTCACCAGACACTGGCTCTGCATCCTGCGGCGTCCCCACGTGCACCTACGCACCAGCACTCGAGGAAAAGCGCGTCGAAACACACAAGGAAGAATCAGGGCTTTCGCCCTCTGTGAGGCACTGGGCCAGGGGACAAGAGGGTCTGGAACTGGCTGTGGCTGGATGGTGCTGTGGTTGGGGCATGGCCTGCTGGGTCCATGCTGGGCCGAGAGCAGCAAAAGTCTGTGTCTGGAAAGAAATGGACAGAAGCCAACAAGGGCCCTTCATCCTCAGAAAGTGACTGTGGCCCCTCATCCACAGTCAGAAAGCTGTGGAATAAAAGCCAGCTAGCTTTTGTCTCTATCAAGCGGTCTTTGATTTGGAGAGATAACAAAGGACAATTAATATAGCAATTGGGAGCAACCTTTGATGCTCTGGTAATTTCTCTGCTTTATAATTATTGAACAACCAGGGTTTTCCAGGCTCCCCATTAAGTCACATTGGAACCAGAAACAGAAAGTGGGCGCTGCAACTGGAGGCCTTGCTGACCCAAGGAAGGACAGCAATCTGTGATCCCCCATGCAAATGCCCGGGGTGGGCGTGGCGCCGTAAAGAAGGGTCCAGCTTGGAAAAGGAGCTTCCCGCCTGGGTGGCAGCTAGACCAGCCTGGGAGGAGAGCAGATGCTGTTGCTGATGGAAGGTCTGAGGGGAGCATCTGGCCTCTGATGCTGGCACACACCTCAGAGAAGCGGGCTCCTGGCATGCCTGCTCACCCAGCCTGGCACACCTGAGATCAGAAGCCAGCCCTGCTCCAGCCGGGGGAATTGGCATTAGTGGAGGCTGGTCCTCTTCACTCATTGAGGGTCACCTCTGCACTCATCCAAGCAGCAGCCTATTGCATCCCTGAGCTTCCTCCAAGGGCAACACACTTGATGATTTGGGTTTAAGTAGCATCAGGGAGAGAAGGCCAGTTCCCTGCCTGGAGCACCCATTGTGATGGGCCTTCCCCAGCTTCTCTACATCAGGACAGCTCTTCAGACTGTTCACAGCTAGGAGCACCTGCTCTGGCTTTAGTACCCCACTTGAAAAACTTCTCAAAAGTCTCCTCTTCCTCCTTCATCCTTAACACAGCCTCTATTTATTCAGCCCCTCCGAGGTGCCAGGCTAGGCACACCGCCCACATTATCTTATGAGATCCCCACAACAACTCTTATGGAGGACTTACTATGGTGTCTGCCTAATGGAGAAGAGACTAGTATTCCCCAAGGTGACGTCACTTACCTACGGCCGTGTTGCTCATGAGTTGCACAAACAGGTAGACCTATATCTACCCAACTGCAAAGCCATAGCCCTAAACACTGGGCCACATGGCCTCCTCCTGAATGTTGCAAAACGGATGGGAACCAAGCTGGCAGCACAGACTGCAGTCAGCTCACATGGGAGGAAGGGTGTTTGGAATTCTGGCCCATTGCTTCTCGGCCTTTTGGTGAAGAGGAAGTGTGGAATTCTGGCCCATCCATACTTGCCACCTGTCACCGTGCCACATCGGGGTATTGGACAGCTCTGCATCAGGGAGAAACTTTTAACAATGCCTGTATCTTTGTGTCACCTGTTCATACTTAGAGTCCTGAGTGGGAGCATCCTGCTGGCCAATTCTAAACCCCATTCTCCTGTCCTGGAAGCTGGGAAAAGAAACCTCCACTTCCTGGACAATATGTGGGATGTTGAAACTCCACACCCCACATTCTTTGGGATTCTCTCAAAGAGAAATAATGTTTGAATGCTGGGAACCACAAGCAAAAAGTCACATGTCTAGTTCAGAATTGTGAAGAAACATCTTCCCCACTCCCACCTTCTAACACATGGGAAACATGCTCAGATTGATTTGGGATATTTGTAGTCTTGTAGGGGGGATGGAAGCACATGCTGCAGAGCCTCCATCTGAGATCTCATCTTGCTACTTTCCTTTATGGATGGTGATGTTGGAGCTCAGAGAGGTTCGTACACCTGCAGAAAGTCAGACAGCTTCTTAGTGGCATTATTTTATAAATAAAAGTTCCATTCATGTATACCAGCTGGGGGTGGCTGGTCTGAATCAGTGAATATTGGGTGAAATGTCTTTCCCTCCTTCCTCCATCCCTTTCTTTCTCAGTTCAGTTCAGTCTCTCAGTTGTGTCCGACTCTTTGCGACCCCATGAACTGCAGCACGCCAGGCCTCCCGGTCCATAACCAAATGCAGGAGTCTACTCAAACCCATGCCCATTGAGTCGGTGATGCCATCCAGCCATCTCATCCTCTGTTGTTCCCTTCTTCTCCTGCCTTCAATCTTTCCCAGCATCAGGGTCTTTTCCAATGAGTCAGTTCTTCGCATCAGGTGGTCAGAGTGTTGGAGTTTCAGCTTCAACATCAGTCCTTCCAATGAACACACAGAACTGATCTCCTTTAAGATTCACTGGTTGGATTTCCTTGCAGTCCAAGGGATTCTCAAGAGTCTTCTCCAACACCACAGTTCAAAAGCATCAATTCTTCAGTGCTCAGCTTTCTTCATAGTCAAACTCTTAACATCCATACATGACTACTGGAAAAACCATAGCCTTGACTAGACAGACCTTTGTTGACAAAGTAATGTCTCTGCTTTTGAATATGCTGTCTAGGTTGGTCATAACTTTCCTTCCAAGGCGTAAGCATCTTTAATGTCATGGCTGCAGTCACCATCTGCAGTGATTTTGGAGCCCAAAAAGTAAACTCAGCCACTGTTTCCACCGTTTCCATCTATTTGCCATGAAGTGATGGAACCAGATGCCATGATCTTAGTTTTCTGAATGTTGAGCTTTAAGCCAAGTTTTTCACTCTCCTCTTTCACCCTCATCAAGACGCTCTTTAGTTCTTCTTCACTTTCTGCCATAAGGGTGGTGTCGTCTGCATATCTGACGTTATTGATATTTCACTCGGCAATCTTGATTCCAGCTTGTGCTTCATCCAGCTCAGCATTTCTCATGATGTACTCTGCATATAAGTTAAATAAGCAGGGTGACAATATACAGCCTTAACATACTCCTTTTCCTATTTGGAACCAGTCTGTTGTTTCATGTCCGGTTCTAACTGTTGCTTCCTGACCTGCATATAGGTTTCTCAAGAGGCAGGTCAGGTGGTCTGGTATTCCCATCTCTTTCAGAGCCTTCTACAGTTTATTGTGATTCACACAGTCAAAGGCTTTGGCGTAGTCAATAAAGCAGAAATAGATATTTTTCTGAAACTCTCTTGCTTTTTCAATGATCTAGTTGATGTTGGCAATTTGATCTCTGGTTCCTCTACCTTTTCTAAAACCAGCTTGAACATCAGGAATTTCACGGTTCACGTATTGCTGAAGCCTGACTTGGAGAATTTTGAGCATCACTTTACTTGTGTGTGAGATGAGTGCAATTGTGCATTAGTTTGAGCATTCTTTGTCATTGCCTTTCTTTGGGATTGGAATGAAAACTGACCTTTTCCAGTCCTGTGGCCACTGCTGAGCTTTCCAAATTTGCTGACATACTGAGATGAAGCCTGACTTGGAGAATTTTGAGCATCACTTTACTTGTGTGTGAGATGAGTGCAATTGTGCATTAGTTTGAGCATTCTTTGTCATTGCCTTTCTTTGGGATTGGAATGAAAACTGACCTTTTCCAGTCCTGTGGCCACTGCTGAGCTTTCCAAATTTGCTGACATACTGAGTGCAGCACTTTCACAGCATCATCTTTTAGGATTTGAAATAGCTCAACTGGAATTCCATCACCTCCACTAGCTTTGTTTGTAGTGATTCTTCCCGAGGCCCACTTGACTTCACATTCCGGGATGTCTGGTTCTAGGTGAGTGTGAGTGATCACACCATCGTGATTATCTGGGTCATGAAGGTCTTTTTTGTACAGTTCTTCTGTATATTCTTGCCACCTCTTCTTAATATCTTCTGCTTCTGTTAGGCCCATACCATTTCTGTCCTTTATTGAGCCCATCTTTGCATGAAATGTTCCCTTGGCATCTCTAATTTTCTTGAAGAGATCTCTAGTCTTTCTCACTCAATTGTTTTCCTCTATTTCTTTGCATTGATCGCTGAGGAAGGCTTTCTTATCTCTCCTTGCTGTTCTTTGGAACTCTGCATTCAGATGCTTATATCTTTCCTTTTCTCCTTTGCTTTTTGCTTCTCTTCTTTTCAGAGCTATTTGTAAGGCCTCCTCAGACAGCCATTTTGCTTTTTTGCATTTCTTTTTCTTGGGGATGGTCTTGATTCCTGTCTCCTGTACAATGTCATGAACCTCCGTCCATAGTTCATCAGGCACTGACTATCAGATCTAGCAAGCTCTATGATAAATGCTCTGGGGATACTGATAAGTATGAAACCTGCTCTCTGGGATCTCAGAGTCATCCAGGGATTCGCAGGATTTTGGAATGGTGAGCCGAGGGCACTGAGAGCAGTTTAGACAATGACTTATGTCCCTTCATCCTCTTGCTTGAGGCCAAGGGGCCTCTGAGCCGTAAGAAGACCTCGTCCAGTTGTAAGGAAGAAAGCTGACGGTTTCTCAAGGGTGATTAGGGACAGCGTTGCTGGCGGAAGGGCATGAATGGCACGTGGTCCACCTTTGGGCCATGCTAGTGACATGCCAGTCCTTGTGCCACAGAGAAGATGTCTGTTTCCTTGTCTATGAAGACTGTGGTCAGACTTATTATATCGTGTTTTTTGTGAGGGTTACGTGGTGTATGGTGATTAGAGTGCTTTGTAAACTGTGAAGTGTGTGCATTCTTGTTACTAACATTTTGGGAAGCTAAAGGTTCAAGGATGCCAGTTCCTCTGAGACTCCTGAAGGTTTGAAGGGCCTGGAGCTCTGAGAAGGCCTGGATTTCGATTCTAAATCTGTATGGTTTTGCTGCTCTAAGGCAAGAAACTTGCAGAAAGCAAGTGACATCATGGAGCCATGGAAGGATCCTTGGATGGGAGCCTGTGATCTGGGCCTCGTCCTAGGCTGTGTGGTTGCGGAACCTTGGGCCAGTCTCCGCTGATTCTTGGATCCCAGCTTCCTCATCTGTAAAGAGAGGCAGGAGATGGAGGGACCGTAGGGATGGTCGAAACGACAGAGCAGTCATGAGTTCAGGGTCTGAACTGAGGCCTGAGCTCAAATTTCAGGGTCTCCACATGGGAGTCATGAAAATTACTTAACCTCCTGCTCCTCCCTCCTGGGCCTCAGTTTCCTCATCTCTGGTACAATAGCCTCTCTTGAGGTTGCCATGGACATCCAGAGAGCCAGTAGGTGGCAAAGGCTGAGGACGGTTCTGGCTGTGAGTGCTGAACACTTGAGCAATTTTGTCACTGACACTGATTTCTTCTTCCTCGGACACGCTCTGGTTCTGTGGGTAGGGATGGAATGTTCTACAGTGGAGCGAACTGCCCTGGAGTAAATGAGCCGGGGCATGGCACCCAAGGGAGAAGGGCGGCAGGGGGTAACATGCTTCTTTACTTGGCATTAGCATGCTGACACTCCCCTCCCCCCGAATCCAGAAAGAGCCTCTAAGCTTACCTACCTTCAGAGGGCGTTGGGAGGCTCACACTTATATTTCTGAATTCCTCCTTCCTGGGAAAGCCTCGCAGGCAGCCTCCATGCCAAAGCTGCTCCTGGTGATTAGGGGTGACTAGGGGTGAGTGCTGGCCGTGGGGGTTCACGGTGCCTGATCAGTGTGGGGAGGTGTGCACGCTCACTGGTGTAGGGAGAGCAGGTGAAGAGTTCTTTATTACCATGTATGACTGGTTCCTCGGCTGCTTCATCATCTGCCCTTGCGCACGCAGACGCTAATAAGCGAGTCCCTCTATTTTGCCCCTGGGGGTGCCTCTCGAGGAGGGAAACTATTGATTTTTAACACTGGACTCAGAAGCTCTAAGCTACTCCCTGTATTCCTTGGTTCCCAATGGTGCCCTGATGGGCAGACTTGGCCATTCCAGACATCAGACGCTTAGGCAGCCAGGCCAGAGTCATCACCTCGCCAGGGGGGACTGGAGGGGTGGAGAGGAAGCTCATCTAGGCTTCTTGGAATTTTGCTTCCACCCTCCACTTCAGATCCCTTGGCATCTTTACCACCATGCTGAATCACATCCATTGTGATCTAGCTGATCTTTAATGGGACTTCTGGATGCCAAGCTCTAGGCTAAGTTGTTTATCTACCAGGTGGAAAACTTTAATCCCATTTGTCTGACGGAGCTCCGATGAGAGAGAGGAACTTGCCCAAAGTTGCACTATAGTGAGTGTCCTCCAAATCCATACCACAGGACAACACTCTCCCCTGCTCCTTCCTCCACAAGTGGCTTCCTCCTGCCAGACATGACCCAGCATCTCTAGGAGTCCCTGGTCTGCTGATAGAGAGGTTTAGATTTTCACCTGAGCCCCTGGACCCTGACGTGTTCATGGTACAGACTCAGCTGAACCCTCCTCGGCTAAGCCAGCCATCTTTCCTGGGCTCAATCTGCTCTACTTACGACTACCCTTTGCCCTCTCCTATTTCGTCATCACCCGAGGATGTCGCTGAAGACAGCGAAGCCACCATGTAAAAACAGTCGCTCGGCTTCTGCCTCCCTCCCCACCCTCTCGTTTCTGTGTCAGACCCCCTTCCTCTCCATCTCAGAGCAGGTCTCCTGATCAGGTCTTAACTTCGATCACAGAGCCCATCTTTCCCTGCCTCGCTTTGTTAATCCCTCCTGGTTTCCTGAGCAGTCCTTCAACACTGTCTGTAATCCTACCCTGTCTCCCTCATCTTAAAGCAATAAACAAACATAAAATATAACAGCCCTCAGCTCAGTTTGCCCTCTAGACACCTCTCCTTTTGTCTCCTTCCTCTCACAGCCGAGTGTCCAGACATAAGAGCCTCCCCTTATGATCTCCACTGTCTCATCTCCCATTAACCCTCAAACCTGCTGAAATCATGTGTTCCCTTTCTGTACTTCCCTGAAATTGCTCCCACTGAGGTCACCACATGACCTCCTAATTGCTGAGTGCCAAGGACTTTTCAGTGCCCCGTCTCACCTGGCTCCTCTGTGCCACGTGACCCAGTACCACATTTCCTGTTTCTGAAGACCGCTTGCTCCCTGGTCCTTCTCCCCAGTGCTCCCTCCTCCGTGCTCATCCTCAGTGTCCTTGCT
This sequence comes from Cephalophus harveyi, assembly GCA_006410635.1. Taxonomy (NCBI): domain Eukaryota; kingdom Metazoa; phylum Chordata; class Mammalia; order Artiodactyla; family Bovidae; genus Cephalophus; species Cephalophus harveyi. Next base: position 96,677 of record SJYT01043615.1, read on the forward strand.
GGTTCCCCTTCCTCCGCCTTTTGCATTAGCTTCATCCTCTCAGGGGCTCTGTCCCTGGCGCACCTTCTCTCTCGGTGAGTCTGACAGTTCTCTCAGCCTCGGGGATCACTCATCTCTGGTTCTCTCTCCAGTGCAGTTCTCCCTGCTGAGCTTCAGACCCAAATATCTGAAGGCTTCTAGAAACTTCCAGCTGGATCAACACGCCAACCTTGAACTTAAGATCTCTTCCCCACCCCATCCTGCTCCTCCTGGAAGCCTTGTTACCCCAAAGGCTGCAGTAGCAATTCAGTCATACAAGCCAAGAGTCGAAAGATATCCTAAGACTGTCTCTGCCCCTCAGTCCCGCATAAGATTGGCAGCCAGAGTCTGTAGGTTCTTCCTTTTCTGTCTCTCCAAATCCAATCCACCCCTTCCTACTCAGCTCTTCTGTTTACATGTCTCTGGGAATAATGTCATTGTTTGATTCAGTGTCTACACTTGGGCTGCTGTCAACAATCATTCTGATGCATGGCTTCCACTCCTCATGGGTGCTGGTTTCCAAGGGCAGCAAGATGCTCCCCATGGCTCAGGATTCCTTCATTTGGGGTTGGTTGACCCCTTTTCTCAACCTCTGACCCAAACAACTGACTCATTCCAGGAACTGGATTGGCCACAAACTCTGCCTGCCTTTTCCCAGGCTACTCTGAAAAAAAAAACCCCTAGGCTCACTCAAGATCTTTCTACTCCTCCTTTTTGAACTTTCATGAACTAGTCCAATATGAAATGGGTCACTACACACGTGGTCAACCACTCAGATATTAAAGATATAAATAGACAAAGAACTCCTCTTCTCCCCCAGAAACATCTGACCATCCCAGTTTTCCTTGGCAGGGGAAATGACTGTTACCACTTCTATAATGTTTCAGAAATGCCACTTTATTCACACGCACAGACGTGAGCGTTTCCAGGCTGCATTATGCAGCTCCAGAGTCACGTGTGGTTATTTAAATTTAGATCGATATTAATTAAAATTGAAATTAGAAATTCGGGGCCTTATTCACACTGGCTGCACGCACAGCTTCACTAGCTGAAGGTGGCCTGTGGCTGCCCTCCTGGACTGTCCCAGTCCATCAGCACAGGGAGTTCTAGTGGACAGCATCTAGTTCACGCAGTACTGTACATCTTGATTTTGTAAGAAAAAAAAAAAGGATTTTCTCTTAATGACTCTTCTTCATTCTTTAACTTTATTGCATATTACTAGCTATTTAACCAAGGTCCTTAGTGATGGACATTTAGGGTCTTCTCAGGCCTTTGCTGTTACAAACATTGTTACCACAGACTTTATATACATACATATTTATGTCCATGCACGAATGTGTCTACAGGATGCAGTTCTGCAAGTACACTTGCAGGTTCAGAAGGTTTGCACATTTTTACATGTTTATTGGAAAATTTTTCCTCACATGACAGTTACTCCATACCAGCAATTCTTCTTCAACTTCTTCAACAATGCACGTTATTGAGTTTTTTGGTTTTCAATGTACTAGGCGAAACATTATACCACATTATTGTTTCACTTTACATATTTAAAAATATGACAGATTAGAGGTCATTTATGTTTGTGTTTTTTCCTCTGAAAAGCCCTTGCCCTTCCTTTTACACTGGATTGTTATTGTTGTTGTTTTCCTTATTGATTTACAAGATCTCTCTCCATATATTAGCTCATTGTCAGATGGGTTAATTACAATTCTTGTAATCTGGGTTTGTTTCCACTCTTCCTCCTTGCCAGGAAAGAATTGTTTCATGCTAATGTGACTAGCTTATCGGTATCTTAGTGGCTTCTGAATTTTGTCTTAGAAAAGCCTTCTTTAATGTTACGAAACGTACTCTTATTTTCTTTTATTTTATTGCTTAACTCTTTTCTTTCCAACTTATCAATGTGGTGGTGGCATATTATCCTTTGGAAATATATTTGTATTCTCCTTGCTCATATTTTCTTTATGGTTTTGGATTTATATTGTCTGAAAAATAGGATTATACGTTTTTGGTGGTGGTGTTTTTCTTTTTTAGATTTTGTTTTTACCATTATATTGAATTTTTAGATTCATTTTATTTACTGTTTAAGAATAATTTGATTTATTTATTTGCTGTTGGTTGCACCGGGTCTTCGTTACTGAGCGGCCTTCTCTAGTTGGAGAGAGCGGGGCTCCTTTCTAGTCTGAGTGTGCAGGTTTCTCGCTGGGGTGGCTTCTCTTGCTGCAGAGCACAAGCTCTAGGATGCTTGGGCTTCACGGGCTCTAGAGCACAGGGTCAGTAGTTGAGGTGCATGGGCCTAACTGTTCCACGGTGTGTGGGATCTTCCTGGACTAGGGATCGAACCTGTGTCTCATGTGTTGGCACGTGGATTCTTTACCAGTGAGCTACCAGGGAAGCCCTTTAGATTCATTTTAGATTCTCTTTTTTCCTCCCTGCAGTGTTCAGGAACACTTTCAACAGCATTGTTGTCCTCGCTTCTTGAACTCGTGATGGACTTTTACCTGCGAAGCTGTCTAAGTCTAGTACTTTAAAGGTTAGCAGCTCTCTGAATACTTTCTCAGTTTCATCTTTGGTGATTGGACTATTTAGATTCCCTATCTTTCCTGAGGTTACTTTGCATCATTTGTATTTCTAGAAAATCACTGGTTTTGTTCAAGTGTTCAGATCTATTTTCAAAACTGAGTAATGCTATCATTCTTTTCATTTCCTCTCTATGCAGTTATTTTCCCATTTTCATTTTTAATTATATGTCTTTGTGCTTTTTTCCTTGATTCATTTAGCTAGTAATATATCTATTTTGTTTCTTCACAATATCCAAGCAGACACAGGTTCAAGGCCCAGTTCTGGTTTTGACTTCCTCTTATGACCTGTGTCTATCACAACAAAGTGTGGAAAATTCTTAAACAGGTGGGATTACCAGACCACCTTACCTGCCTCCTGAGAAATCTGTATGTAGGTCGAGAAGCAACAGTTAGAACTGGACATGGAACAACAGACTAGTTCCAAATTGGGAAAGGAGTACGTCAAGGCTGTATATTGTCACCCTGCTTATTTAACTTATATGCAGAGTATATCATGAAAAATGCCGGGCTAGATGAAGCACAAGCTGGAATCAAGATTGCTGGGAGAAATATCAATAACGTCAGATATGCAGATGACACCACCCTTATGGCAGAAAGTGAAGAAGAACTAAAGAGCCTCTTGATGAAAGTGAAAGAGGAGAGTGAAAAAGTTGGCTTAAAACTCAACATTCAGAAAACTAAGATCATGGCATCTGGTCCCATCACTTCATGGCAAATAGATGGGGAAACAGTGGAAAAAGTGTCAGACTTTATTTTTTTGGGCTCCAAAATCACTGCAGATGGTGACTTCAGCCATGAAATTAAAAGATGCTAGATCCTTGGAAGAAAAGTTATGACCAACCTAGAGAGCATATGAAAAAGCAGAGACATTACTTTGCCAACAAAGGTCCATCTAGTCAGAGCTATGGTTTTTCCAGTAATCATGTATGGATGTGAGAGTTGGACTATAAAGAAAACTGAGTGCTGAAGAAATGATGCTTTTGAACCATGGTGCTGGAGAAGACACTTGAGAGTCCCTTGAACTCAAGGAGATCCAACCAGTCCATCCTAAAGGAAATCAGCTCTGAATATTCATTGGAAGGACTGATGCTGAAGCTGATACTCCAATACTTTGGCCACCTGATGCAAAGAACTGACTCATTGGAAAAGACCCTGATGCTGGGAAAGATGGAAAGCAGGAGAAGGGGACAACAGAGGATGAGATGGTTGGATGGCATCACTGACTCATGAGTTTGAGTAGGCTCCGGGAATTGGTGATGGACAGGGAAGCCTGGCATGCTGCAGTCCATGGGGTCAGAAAGAGTCGGACACGACGGAGTGACTGAACTGAACTAAACTGATGACCTGTGTCTACACTGCCCTCTTGAAACCTCAGAGCAAGGTCCAGACCCCTGATCTCTGCAGACAGCCCTTCCATCTCTCCTCCTGGCTTTGGCCCTGGTTTCTTTGGTTGCGGATGTTTCCATACTTCACAGCATTCTCTGGCCCCTAGATCTATGGCTGCACTGCTTCTGGTGCCTGAAATGCCTTTCTGTCCTTTCTCTTAACCTCCACTCAGCGAATTCCTACTCATTCTTATGAACTTAGTCCCCATGCCCCTTCTAGAACCTTGAATTTCTGATGGCCCACCTTGGTAGGGCCCTCCTTCTCTGGGTTCTCGTCCCAGCCTGGCCAACCTCTCCTGGCCCCTGGGCCTGTCTGCTTGTACATCTGACTTCCCCACTAGAGTGTGAGAGCTCTGAATGCAGAGGGCTGTATTCTCCATCTCTGCATCCCCAGTTCCTAACATGGGGCCTGGCCAAGAGTCGGCAGGCAGCAGCGTTGTGGAAGAAAGACAGGAAGGCTGTAGATATACACAAACTACCCAACAAATGCATCCGGGGATTCTCACAGGGATTTTCCCTGTTGGCATCTTCTCTGCTCCCAGCCCTCCTGGGAACAGCTGAAATCCAGGCCTGTAATTCTTACACCAGTTATATTGAAATATTCAATGTCTAGAGAACAGCATTCGTTCAGCACTGGGCTTAGGGGCTGTCAGCACCCTTGCTTACATGCTTCCATGTTTCCAAGGCTGAATTTGTCAGCTCCAGCTCGCATGCCTGGCTGATACGCAGGGAGCCTCACTCGCTGCTAGAGCAGACTTTCCGATGGTCCCGGGGGCTGCCGCATTTCCTGGCCTTCCATTAAATCCAATGCATATTATCAAAACACCTATTTTGCACCCAGATCTCTGCTCTTACGTGGTGGTATCCTCTCTGCTTGACGAGACAATAAAGATATTGAAATGAGAGAGGAGGAAACTGGAGGGCAGAGTAAGGATGAATGAGGGAAGAGGTTGATACGGCTGAAGGTCCCAGGCCTTCTGTTCCAGCTCATTTTGAGCTAATCCTCAAAGCTTGGCCTTTGTGGTTGTTTTCCTGCTTCTCTTTCTTTTTTTCTTTTCTTGGCCACTCCGTGGAGCTTGCAGGATCTCAGGTCCCCCACCAGGGATTGAACCCAAGCCACAGCAATGAAAGCCTGGAATACTAATCACTAGGCCACCAGGGAAATCCATTCCTGAATCTCTTCTGATGGGTGATGGCCAGGCCTCATTGATCACTCAGTATTCTGAATACTGCTTCTTCCTTTCATGCATAGAGAGTAGGTTGGCCTTCAATCCAAGAGAAATGGAGAAGCATGAAAGGGTTCCTAGGAGGGAGTGAGGTGATCAGATTTAGGTTTAGAAAGATGGAGTTGGCTGCCACTGGAGAATTGGTTGGAGGTGGAGTGAAGGAGACAGGGAGACCATGCGAGGCTGTTCCAGTCTTCTTGGGGTTAGATGTGGGTAGCCCGCAGCACAGTAGAACTACAGAAATGGAGAAGGGAAAAGATTCAAAGGGTGTCTGAGATGAACTTCCCTTTCTTTCCTGGTAGGACTGAGTGCAGAGGGAGAGGGAGGCATCAAGGCAGACACTGGAAGGGTTTTTTGGGGGGCGGAGCTGGCCCCCGTAGAGGAAAGGAACACTTTAGCAAAGATGCTTCAGAAGAACACTGGCCACCTCTGAGAATGCTTGCCTGCTTACTATTTTTTTTTTTTTTTTAAAGCCATAGCTACCAAATGTATAGTGGTTTTCCTGGATACTGGGGAAGATAAAGGGAAAATCTTTCCCATATCTGAGCTATGAATGTCCCATCTTCAATGCTATAGCTCCCTGGAGGGCGGGGCCATTTGTGAGCACAGACCCTAAATTTTCTTTGCACACTGACTCAACGTGCATCTACCGCGTCTCTCCTAGTGACTGGGCCAGGCAGCACTGTTACTCTGAATCACATTATGGGTGAAATTCCCTGGGGGTATCACGTTCTATGATATGTAGAGAGAGATTCACAGAGAGAGTGTCCTGAGACCACAGAGGACAGCATATCCAGGCCTAAGGAGGGAGACGAAGAAGGCTTTATAAAGGTCTTGAGGTACGAGTAGGAGTTTGCCAAGGAGATAGGGGATGAAGAACATTCCAGGTGGGTGGAAAGCAGGAGTGGAGGCAGGAGTGGGGACTAGAGAGCGTGGTGAAGTTGGAAAGGGAATGGCTAGAGAAGAGACTGAAGCAAAGGCTGTGGAAAGTTCCTAAAGGGGCTAGAATACCATGTTCCAAAGGTTGAACTTATCTTTGAAGCATAAATAGGTTTCCTTTTGTGCATCATGATCATCTGATTGATAATGGTTGCTGGGAACATGTGTTAAGAAGGAAGCTGAGGAGGAGTCGGGGGAAAGGAGGACAGGATCGTGATGCCTGCTTGGCTGCGGGAGTGGAGTTGGGTGTCTGGGTGTAAGGATTTGCCATTTCTGCTGTAAGAGGTGAAGAGCCATGGAAGGAAGGGAGAGAGGGTGGGGCTGAGGGAGGGCTCAGAATGTGCACCGGAGAAGATCAGCTGGAAGCGCTGGAGAGCACGAGTTACTGGGAGGCCGGACTAAGGCCATGTTGCCAATGAGCCAGCAGCGAGTGTAAAAATATCCGAGGAGCAAATGAACTACCAAGCGTCTGCAAGGCGAAGGGTAGACCTTATTGTAGCTGCTTCTGTAATGAGGGCGTGCAGGAAGAATAAAGAATTTCAGCACAAACAACGTCAGTCTCCCTCTCCCCTTCAACAAAAATACCCAGGGTAAAAAAAGCCACAGACACACACAGACACATACACACACACACACAATGACCCCACGGAGGGGCACCTTCTACCTCCTTTTCTCTGCTCCCTGTGAAGTCAGTGCATAATTACCGGAAAGCATTTTTGACTGAATTTTAGATGAGCATTTTGACAAAATATAATATTGGAAACAATCTTTATCAAACATTCATGTGTCGTGTGAGAGATAAAGCCCGGAATCCATAATTCATACGGCGTGTGTATTACCAAGTGTGCATGAGAGGCTGAATTTCAATGAGGCAGCCTGAACAATATTTTCTGCCAGACGCGGGCTTTCATCATTTACATTATTCACTAGGTTTTCCAGAACAGTAAATCTTAAATATATATTTGTGTTGGGAAGAGCTCGTGTGCGTGTCTGTGTACACACAGAGGGACGCACACCCGTTTGGGCACAGAATCGGCGGACGCACGTTCCAGCTGGAGGGGCACACAGTGACAGCAGGGAGGCTCGGCACGCAGGGTTCCTCCTGGAGCACAGCCCACATCACCATGGACTCCACGGCTCGCTGCATAGGCATTAAATCCACCCACCCGTTGTCTCCCTCTTCAGATCCATCCAGCATTCCTCTTGGAACTCTAGAAGGATCCACAGTAGGTGCCTAAGAGCAGAGCTACGCTAAGGTGATCTGGGACTAGTCAGGCAGAAATTGTTCGTGTCTCCAAAGCTCAGGATTAAAATGAATGATGCTTACATCATCATTAAATCTTCAACAACAGCTTCACAGTTGGTGGGACAGTCTCTGCTTATACAGTGAATGCCATCTTTCTGGAGTTTGTCCCCATCTGTCTCCTAAGAGTCAGAAGGCTCAAAGGCCCTCCCCTGGTTGAAATGAGATTTGTATTATAATTATCACCCACTGTAGCTGGGCTAGCCCATGAGATCCTACAGGACAAGTATGATTCCCGGAGCACAAAGCAGTTTCAGATCCCGGGAACCTTCTCTTTCCTGGCCTTTGTTCCTTTGACTTCTACTTACCTGGCTTGTGTGGTGGGTGCAGAGATGCAGCCACAGACTCTCCACGAGAGCTGCTGATTCTACTGTTGCCAAGAGTGCTGCCTGTCAACGGCTCAGGCCGCCTTCCTGAGAGGTTGGGGCTCTGCCATTCAGCCAAGGGCCTGTGGGTACCCTACCAGAGAAGCCATGAACAATGATTTCCCAGCTGACCTCCACTCCTGGAGGAAAATGGTGCTGATGATTCCTAAATCCGAAACGATGCTAAGATTTGTCCAGGTAAATCACTACTCTCTGTGACCTAAAAAGAAAAGCTCTGTTCGTTTTTCTGTCTCCTTTCTCAGGATTAAGGAAGCTCTTCCTTTGTCTTCACAGGATGTGAAATCTAATGCCTAACCTGGTAAAGGTTAAGGTTAATTACTGTAAAAGAAAAAAATTCTTGCTCAGGAATTGCCCTCGACAGAAGGGATTGGCTGGCCCAAGGTTCGGGCCCTCCCTGGTGGCAGTCGCAGCCAATGATAGGTAGAAGCACCTCTGAAAAGTCATTCTCAATTCCAGAAGTCCTGTGAGATGGCTGAGTCTCTGTTGCAAATGCATTGCAATTCAACAATGCCCAGCCCTGCCTTTCTCAGTCCCCACAGGAGTTGATGCCAAGGTATGTGTTGGTAAACTTCCTCCATGCCAAGCTTCAGGGCAGAGTCTTGGGGATCCCATGGACTTTGAAACTGGGAGTGGACCGAGGAAGTGGACCCCAAATGGAACTGTGGAACTGGATCCCTTGCTGGCCAACAGGCAATGAAAGAGAAAGTGTTTGTCGCTCAGTGGTGTCTGACTCTTTTCCATCTCATGGCCTGACCCCTCCAGGCTGCTCTGTCTGTGAAATTCTCCAGGCAGAGTACTAGAGTGGGTTGCCATTCCCTTCTCCAAGGGATCTTTCTGATCCAGGGATTGAACCCAGGTCCCCACAATGCAGGCAGATTCTTGACCGTCTGAGTCACCAGGGAAGCAATGAAGACTCCGTAATTTGTGGTGGGTGCAGGACTGGCCTGTGCAAAGGTTAGACTTTTTCTTGCTGGAGAAACTGGTTGTGCTTCTCCATGCTGGTGGAAGGGAATGCAGGGCAGGGTGCCTATTTCAGGAGGTTATAAGGATTGGGGAAATTAGTAATTATAAGGACAATGGAGTTGTATGGCTCTTGCTGAGTCTGATTGATGGACTGGAGAAAGGACAATGGAAGCCTGTAGATGACTGGACTTCCTTGGCTACATATACAGAGAAAGATTCACTTGCCCAGCAGCTGGAGAGAAGAGAATGCTGAGGTTCAGGACCCAGACTTGATTCTAAGCGCGGAGCTCAGAAAAGACTACCTTCTGAATCCTCGTCCGGGGTAAACTGGCGATGCCAAGGTCAGAGCCCTTATTTAAAAGGAGCAGAATTGTGAGGCTCGGGGTCAACGAACTTGAGAACTTTGAAATCCCAGACCAGCTGAGCTCACTTCCTGCCATTAAAGTCTAGTGCCCCCACCCCCATCCCCTGCCTTGTTTGAAGATGATGTGGAGGCTTCCACCTCACACAACAACATCTGTCTGCTCAGGAACCGCCCCCACTCTCCTCCAGAACATTCTCCATTGGCCCAACCACCAGGTCACTCCACAAGCTAGCAGAGGAGGGGCGACCTGCTAGGGGAGGAAAGGAAGTCAGGACGGAGGACGTGTGGGGCCCACCGAGCATACTGGCAAGACCCCAGGGTGTACACATGCAAACTGGGGGCACTGAAACGGGCTGATGGAATGGAAAGCGGATGAGTGAGTTTATCAGTGTGGAAGCCTCTCCCTTGATAACAGGATTTCACACCCGGAGGAGGACCCTGGAAAATGATGCTAACGTGTTGTTCGGGAAGCTCTTGGAAACTGGGAAGAAGATATGGCCCACACTATGTGCAGGAGAAATGCCAGAATTACCATGGCAGATGGCAGGAAAAGGAATCAAAAAACCCGTGAGTTGTGCTGGAGAGGATATTCTATGTAAGGCCGGAAACTCCACCAACTGACGGTTCCGCAGAATGGCCTGGACGACACGCCATTCATCAAAGCGATGGGAGACGCAGGGGAGCGGGGAGGAGGTGCCAGCGCCGGGGAGGAGTTCACTGGGGGTGTGGTCTGCAGACCAGGCATGGCTGTAGGAGAAATCCATACGGACCCGTCAGTCCGGATCCCAAGGAAGAACAGAGGCCAGTAGGTGGGGCTTATCTGTCGCAAGCAGGGTGAACACAAAGATTTCAGCGACCAGTCAGGTCAGAGTGGCCCAGGTAGACCGACCTGCAAACATGGCTGTGAGTGGAGAGCATGACGTCCCTAGGGCAGGGTGACCGAAGGTGACGGACTGTGCTGGTGTTTCCAGGACTGAGGGGGCTTCCGGGCACAGGTCTCCCAGAGCTAAAACCAAGAAAAGCTTCCTCGAACTGGACGACGTGGTCACCCTCTGTCCTGACCCTGTGTCACCATTGCCTTCACCGTTAGAGTGGGTGCTCATGAGGTCAGGTTATAAATACACTCTTGGCACAGAGCTGACTTATGTGGATTCACAGCTTTCACTGAGCCACTTTGGGGACATTTCCCTGGTCCCTGAATGCACAGTTGTAATGGACATACCTGGCAGCTGGAGGATCCCCTGCATTGATTCCTTCGACTCTGGTGGAGAAGTTATCCTAGTGGGGAAGGTTGAGAGGAAGGCTCTGAAACTCCTCCACTCCCCCACCCCAGTGAAAATGGAAAGTAAAATGGCAGAGACTGGTGCCCTTGTTAAAGTCCTTGAGAATGCAGAGTCATGGTCCCCATCCTTTTATCATTTAATTCACCAGCGGGAGCCTACAAAATTGAGATGGATCATGAAGGATGAGCGTGCACTACCACAATTTGACCAAGTAGTTAGCCCTGATGGCAGCTGCTGTGATTCTGCTAGAGCAGATAAAGACATCTCTGAGACATGGTGATGCTCACTTGACTATACAAGAAAGGGCAAGGCAGTTTACATTATCATGGGGGTGGTAAATAGGACACATTTAACAGGCTTTCCTGGTGGCTCAGATGGTAAAGAATCTGCCCACAGTGTGAGAGACCTGGATTTGATCCCTGGGTCGGGAAGATTCCCTGGAGAAGGAAATGGCAACCCACTCCAGTATTCTTGCCTGGGAAATCTCAGGGATAGAAGAGCCTGGCGGGCTACAGTCCAAGGGGTCACAAAGAGTCAGAGGTGACTGAACAACTAATGCACAATGACTTTTACCAGGATTACTTAACTTTTTTATCCTCTATCATAATAGAGTCCCAAAGGTCTAGAACTGTATAGACAATCTGTAGAAACCTCATTGGTCTGTGGAATTGATGACATCATGTCAATAAACCTGGCAAAACAGGAAGTTGCAAGAATGTTGAGGTCCCTTGGCAGGACACGTGTGCTCCATGGAATGGGAGATCAACCTACAAAGATTTAGGGAGCCAACTCATCAGTGATGTTTTCAGGGACTGGTGTTCTGGGACATGCCAGGACGTCCCTTCCAAAGTAAAGGACAAATGATCACATCTGAAACCTTCCATCACTAAGAAGGAATCAAAGCACCTAGTGGGTCACTTTGGGTGCCAACATCTAGGAAAACTGTTCCAAACCATGTATCAAGTGACATGGAAGATCCCTAACTTTATGGGAAAGATTCTTGTGGCAACCGCACCATACTGTCGACTTTTCTAAACTCACTCTTGGTTAAAACTCCATGTATTTGCGAAGCCTGGCTGCTGTTAAGCCTTGTGTCCCTTATCAGGAATGTGCAGTCAGCTTTGGGGGATCAAGCACAGGACTTAGATCCTCCTGTTCGGTTCCATCTGGTTGACTACCACTTATCGTTTCTACCTGTTGAAAGATTTTTGGATCAGACTTTCATTCAATTCATTTATCTTTCCTTTCAAATTCATGTCAGACTCAAATTTGATAAGTTGGCTTTCCATGTCCTTATTCAGGCCATTAATGGAAATGCTCAGAGGCTCTTCCAAGCCTTCCTAGGGGTTGGCTATCTCCTGCTGGTGGTGGGACAGAGAGCTCAGCCATGCTGGAGGACCACATCTTTGTTCTCTTCTCTGCTGTGAGTCTTTGTAGGAGTTAATTATTACCACTGCTGACACAGGCATGCATCCTAAGTCGCTCAGTCATGTCTGAATCTTTGGGACCCCATGGACTATAGCCTGCCAGGCTCCTCTGTCCTTGGGATTTTCCAGGCAAGTATACTAGAGTGGATTGCTGTGTCCTCTTCCAGGGGATCTTCCCGACCTAGGGATCAAACCCACAGCTCCTGCGCTGCAGGCGGATTCTTTATTGCTGAGCCACCGGGGAAGCCCCATTGCTGACACACGTGTTGCCTCTTTTCACTGTGTCCCCATCCTAAGTACCCTTTCTCATCCTTCCACTTAATCCTCACTGCAGCCCTGTGACATAGCCACTGTTAATTAGCCTTCCAGAGCAACTAATTAACTGGCCTGAGGTCACACAGCTATGAGATAGCAGAGCCTAATTCATATCTGGCTACATTGACCCCAGAGCAGGCTTGTCACCCAAGGAGCCATCATGCTTCTTACAGGAAGCAAGGCTAGCAGCTTCCTGCTGCAGAGAGTGTGAAGAGGTGTGTGGAGCAACAGGTGAGTGGGTCAGGTGAACAGAAGGAAAAGAGCTGCTGAGACCTGGAGAAGTACTCATAGCATCTCTTCTCTCTGGAGAGAAGTAAGCATTTCCAGGGTAAGACAACAGAGAGAAGAGTGAAACTCACTGGATTCTGTCCTTTGTATAATAGTAACCCTTGCTGAGTGTCCCCTGTTTGCTGGGTACCTGCAAAGCCATCAGCCTGTACTAACTCGATTGTTTCCCTGACACTCCTATGAAGCATCATTGACACAGAGAGGTTAAGGAACTTGCCTTTAGGCATAAAGCTAGTCAAAGGATGCAGCCTAGATGGGAAACTGCCAGTATCTTCTCAGGAGAATGCTGGCTTCTATTTCAGTTCACAGATGAGCCAACTGAAGCCTAGAAGAGGGTCAATGACATTGCAAGTCACGTTGTAAGCTGTGGCAGTGTCCTTGAAGCAATTTGATAAATGCTGCAGATGGCGTTGTTACTGTTCACCCTCAATCTGTTAGATTACAAGCTCAAAAAAAAAAAAAAAAAAAAGGAAAGAATACAAGCTCCATGAAGGCAGGAAATGCTGGCTATTTTATTTACTAATTTCCCATTGCATCTTAACTCCTATAACAGTCCCCAGCACAGAATGGGTTCTCAATTTGCTATTGAGTCATCTCAAAAGGGTCGTCTCTAGGGTCCTGTTCAAGAACTCAGCAGCCCTGCATCGACATGTGACCCATGTGCAGAGGGTCAGCCATAACAAATGCTTGGCCTGCGGTCTCACCCCAGTGTGGTTAATGCTTGTGAACCAGCTGGTCCACTGCAGGATGTTTGCTACCTTCATGCCCACCCCCCTCTCCCCAGGCCTGGTACATCAGCTTTCAGCTCTTTGCTGAAACTGTGGCCTGAGGGCTGCTTGGGTAAGGATGCATGGGGCAAGCCGGCACTGTTCTCTGAGCAGCTCTTGGCTGTGGCTCTGTCTGTTCCACCATCGGCATGGCACCTGAGCCGGGGCTGGGTGCCCCATAGCTGACTTGGTGAGGCCTTGCAGCTTCAGGCCAAGACAGCTGGCAATTTTGCTGGGTAGGTTGTGCTGCCACTGGGATGTGTTTCTTTCTTCTTCTTCTTCTTATTTTTGACAGAGAATAGGAACACACGATTCTAACACAACATGAAGAATCTGTCTCAACAAGCCCTTTCTTGAATTAACAGTAAACATGACAAGAAACCCATAGAGGTTTTGATTACACGGGGTGTCCAGCCTGTAGGGAGTGACAGTGAGGACCTGGCTTCTTTGGGGAATTCCCTGGAGAGCAGGGCAGAGGAGGGCTCCTGGGCTTTCGAGGAATCTAAGTCACTCTTTGATTTCAAGACAGACTCTGAACAAATGTTTACAGTAACAAAATATTTATATCAAACTAATAAGCAATACTTAAATTCACTGGGCAGAAAGACATTTTCAGTGGTCAAACTGCAGTTTTCTTTGCTCTGACTCTGGATTCAAAGATGGTGGCCATGCTCATTACCTTGAGGTCAGTTAAGAGACCATCAACCCTTGGCATCACAACACAATGGCATCTGTGTGCCTCCCCACAGCGTCCCAACAGCCCCCACAATGGGGATTGTGCTCACCCACTCTGAGCTTTCTATTCAATTAAGGCTCCGGTAGCTTGAGTGGATCAAAAACTCCCTTCCTGTGATAGGAATCAGCCACATCAGCAAGAACATCTTCCAGCTCTGCTCCACATGTCCCTTTATTTTGCATCTTCTGCCACAGGGCTGTTTCTCCTTGGGGTCCTGTTAGGACGGACCTCATAGCTTGCAACAGGCCTCTCTGGCTGTATCTAAAGGTGTGTGCCTCTGACCTGTGGGATATTAGAGCTGGGTGTGCGGAGATAGGATTCGAGGCCAGACCCGTGGGCTCCCACTGCCTGCTCTCCACTGCTGTGTAGTCTGCTTGTGACCCAGTAACCTGCTCCAGTCATTCAGCAGGGAGAAAACCAAATTAAAACCTCTATGCATTTTCTGGGGCTATCGTAACAAAACACCACAAACAGGGTGGCTCAAACACCGGAAGGTATTCTCTTGTAGTTCTGGAAGTTAGAAGTTCAAGATCAAGGTGAGGGCAGGATTGGTTCCTTCTGAGCGAGAATCAGTTCCACGCCTCTGTGCTGACTTCTCCTGGTTTGCTGGCAAACTTTGGCTTTCCTTGACTTGTAGATGCCTCACCCCAATTGCTGTCTTCATCTATGCATGGAGTTCTCCATATGCCCAGGTTTGTACCTAAATTTCCTCTTTTAAAAAGGACATGTACTATTTATGAAATAGATAACTAAAAAAGATGTACTGTATAGTACAGGGAATTCTATTTAATACTCTGTAATGGCCTATATGGGGAAAAGAACCTAAAAAAGAGTGGATATCTGTGTAACTGATTCACTTTGCTGCACACCTTAAAATAACACAAAATTATAAATCAGCTGTACTCCAATAAAAATTAAAAAAAGAAAAAACACCAGTCATACTGGCTTACTCCAATATCACGTCAGCTTAACTAATTACAGCTGCAATCACCCTATACAGATAAGCTCTGGGGTGGCGAGGGTCAAGACTTCAACATATAAATTTGGGAGGAGACAATTCAATCCCTAACAAAGCCCCATCTTCTGCCACTTAAGTTATCCTCTTGTTATCCAGAACTACTTTTAATTTAACAAATCATAATCAAATTGAATAGAATATGAGTTCTTAGCAGCCTGGAAGGAAATATTCCAGCTTTAAATAATTAAATAATATGACACTGTGTGTCTGAACTGCTGCCATGTAAATCGGTTTTGACTCGGGTCCACTCCCGCTGGAGTGACCAACTATTATAACTGCAATTGTTTGAAAGGGATGGATAGTCAAAGAATCCAGAGGGAGAGGAGATGAAGGCTTTAGACCCAAGATCCCATGTCTGACATACTATTTACTCAGAGGTTTATTGGCATTGTCCATGTCCATGCTACGTGTCGGCTCCGTGGGGCAGAACTGGAAATATTTGGTGGCCATCCCTCGTGACAGCACAGCAAGGCTCAGAGAGGCCAGGTTCCCCACCCAGACGAGGGGCTGGACCACATGGTTTTAACCACATTGCAGTAGTGATGCCTGGTTTATGCATTTGAGACTTATTTTCTCAGCTGAACTGTAAGCCATTTGAGGGCAGAGATGCCCTGTCCCAGTGCCGTGTCAGAATGCATCTTGATTGGAAGCCGCGGGGTTCTGGGCTAGGCTTCATAAAGGCCCATAGCTTCCACCTCTCTCCCCAGCAATGAGCTCTCAGGGCAGCCCATGCAGGCAGCCTTCATGTGGTACAACTGCTTTGGAAGCACAGTGCTTCACCTTGGCCCCTCACCCTCGATCCTGTGCTCCCCTGCATCTCGCACCCCCCACCCATTTCTCCTTGTGTAATTAAAGGGAAAATGTTCTGCATTCATTTACTTTATACTTTATCAAATAACAGAGAGATGAATTAAGGGGTCCATATTTCTATTTCAAGGTTCATGTGCTTTCACAAACTGTGCAAAGGCACGCTCTTAAAACCTGCTGCATCAGCAGGAAGTCTCCGCTCAGCGCCCTGGCCGTCTCCCCCTTCCTCTTTTCATTCCCCAGTGCAATGTCTAAATAGATGTGATGGCTGGGAATTCTGCAGAGACAGTTGTGAGAGAGTCCTTACAGCCTCTGGGGTTCTCTCTCTCTCTCCCTCTCCCTCACATATTACACAAGAAGCCTCCTGGGGGAGGGCTGCTAGGCCCTGAGCTCAGTTAATCCTACAGCCACAAACATTTGCTCAATACCTACTGTGTACAGAGGACTGTAGTAGGCACTGCTGAGGAAGCGGAAACGTTCATATCTTAAATTTCTATAGTTATTTCTATTTAGCAAAGCGTTTCTATATTCATAGTTACGTTGAATTCTTACAAGAACTCTTTGATGTGGACATTATTCTTATTTGCTTTTGCCACTGCCGTGAGGAAACGAAGGCTAAGTGAGATTAAATAATAGGGGCTTCTTCATTTCCAGTGGGTCAAGGACCCCCTTGGTTAGACCAGTGAAGTCACAGACCCCAACTCAGAATAATTTTTTTAAATGCATTAAACAAAATATATAGGCTCATAAGGGCAACCAATGATACTGAAATACAGATTTCAAAATCCTAAAAAAAAAGTCTGATGTATTAATTTATGTGATTCTTTATTAAGATACTAAATAACAAGATTCTCATAATTATTTTTAAGTATTAAAATGTTTTAAAGGTTTTTTAAATTTAAAATGTATTACAATTAAAATGTATTTTTAAAGTAATGACTTGGATATATCAGGAATCAGCAAATTACAATCTGGATCACCACTTGTTTTTGTAAATAAAACTTTATTGGAACAGAGCCACTCCACTCATTTTCCTATTGTTTGTGGCTGCTCTAGAGCTTCCCAGGTGGCTCAGTGATAAAGAATCCACCTGCCAATGCAGGAGATGCAGAAGATGTGTGTTCAACCCCTGGGTCAGGAAGACCCCCTGGAGCAGGAACTGGCAACCCACTCCAGTACTCTTGCCTGGTAAAGGCCATGGACAGAGGAGCCTGGTGTGTTACAGTTCCTGGGGCTGCAAAGAGTTGGACATGACTGACTGAGCATGCGCACACACATGTGGCCGCTTGAGAGCTGCACAGCAGAGCTGAGTAGCTGCAACAGAGAATGCATGGTCTGCGACGCCTAAAGTATTTACTATCTGGACCTTCACCAAAAACTTTGTTGGCTCCTGTTGTGTTCAATACTTAGAAATAACTGCAACAGCTTTAATCGCAGGAGAATACTGCAATTTCTACTAGTGACAAAAATCTCAGCTACTGCAAATACCACTGTAATTTGTTGCCTCCATTTGTAACTGAAACATATCATTCTTCCTGTCCGGGTACTTGGGTCCCCAGAATTCTATCCACAATGCTGGTGAGGGTTAGAATTCAAACCCAAGTTGGTCTGGTTCAGAAACCAATATTTTCCCTACAACCCTTGACATCTGGTACTTGAGAATGTCGCAGTCTAGTGGAGCACACACACACACACACACTCACACACACCTCTAGGCAGGCGGTCCCTGCCCCTGCCTGATGCTACCATGAAGAGCAAGAGCAACACTGGACCCTGGGGAGGCAGCAGTGCTGCTTTTTAGCATCCTTTAGCCCTTGCTCAATCTAGGGCCACCATGTGTGGTTGTGTGGGTTGGCAACTGGTCATAAGGGTGAAGTGGACTCTTGTTCAACTACCAAGCCTGCTTGGGATGGGATTCCTTTCTAAATTTCTCACAAAGGGGCTCTGGGTATGTCTCCCCTTGAGCAACATGGATGGACTGACGTTTGCGCTTAGACTCAGGGAGTGCTTATCAATATGTGGTCAGTAACAAAAAAAGTTTTGTGGATGGGCTGACTCTTGGATAGGTGTAAGAAACAGGGCGGTCATTGTTATATTGAGGGATTTTAACGACTTCACTCTGCAAAGTTTTTCATTCACTCATCCCTTCGTTCACACGTTCCTTCCTCCCTCTTTCCTAATAAACACTCATTAATTATCCACTCTATGCCAATCTCTTGGCTAGGTGCTTCTTGGGTATATATGAACTGGGGGCAAGTTTAGTCTTGGCTCTGTAGTTTCTCAGCTATGTTACCTTGAGTAGCTTTTACTCTTTGACCTCTATCAGCTTATCTATAAAATGGGAATCGTAAATATACCTGCCACCTACCTTACAGATCTGAGATGAGTTCCAGGAGCTAATAGGTGACAAGAGTGATGGGAGAAAGTTGTTTCAGAAATTGAAAGAAGGGAGAGAGCTTTATATAGTTCAGGTTGACTGGGCTGATTCATAGCAGTGGCCTTGAGTAAGACCTTGAAAGATGGACAGGATTTGAAGAGGCCAAAAGGTAGCAGAATTCAGTAGTAGAAACCAAAATGGCACCACCAGTAGAGGCTGGGAGGCTGCGAAGGAGCTGTGTCATCTGGCTGCTTCCCTGAGGATCTGTGACACTCAGCATACTCCCTGCTGTGACTTTAGAACCAGCCAGGAGGCATTGTTATGAGAATATGTTTATTATTATCCTCATCAACATTATGATCGTTATTAATAATATGATATTTGGAGCATTTATGCACATTAATTTTACACAAGCCTGTGCAGTGGCAGGATCCGATGCTGCACCAATAAACAGCTACAACGTGGCTCTTTAATTTACATAAAATCATTTATGCTAATTTAATTAGTCCTTTGTTTACAGCTAAGGCTTACTCGCCACTGGGTTGTGAGATGCGCTGAGCACTGCAGCACACAGCAGAGCGGGAAGGTAGGTTCATGCCTCCCTTGAACAGAGATGCTCCTGCAGAGAGGAAAGACACAGCTGCTCTTGTGTGGGAGGACACACTCAGATTCAATAGCTTCTTATTTACAACTTTCTTCCTACAAGAAACTGTGCCGGCTGCTGTCAAAAGTGTCTTCAACCGATTCAGTCCTGACAGTCACCTGAAGAGAATCAGAGAGGCTTTATCTCCAACTCAGTATCACACAGCTGCTGAGTGGTGAGACAGATATGAAGCCCATGTGTATCCATTTCTAGTTCTCAGCCTCTTTCTACATTCTTATAGCAACTCTTAAATAAGAAGCGCTAACACGGCTTAGCTAGTACATACTAACACGGTATGTGCTCAGATAGTGCTGGTAGAATAAATGAACAGCACCTTTTCAATCAGATGTGCTTTCAAGTGCATNTGCTGAGTGGTGAGACAGATATGAAGCCCATGTGTATCCATTTCTAGTTCTCAGCCTCTTTCTACATTCTTATAGCAACTCTTAAATAAGAAGCGCTAACACGGCTTAGCTAGTACATACTAACACGGTATGTGCTCAGATAGTGCTGGTAGAATAAATGAACAGCACCTTTTCAATCAGATGTGCTTTCAAGTGCATGATCTTCCTGAGACTCTGCTGCAGCCCTGAGGCAGGTCTGGCCAGCTCCGTATAGAGGAAACCGAGCAGGTGGGTAATGGCGTGGGCATTGCACTGTGAACTCAGAGTTCTGCTTCCTGCCCTCACCTTGGCCTGACCTTGACTCTGGTCAAAGTGCTCCCCTCATGCCAGTTCCTCCATTTCCCCAGATGTGAGACAGAAAGAAGAACCCCTTGTCCTTCTAATCTGACGGGCAGAAATGAAAAAAATGAGAGTGTGGAAGAGACTGCGCAGGGTGCCTGAGAATTATAAGGTGGTATTTGTCAGACTTGCCTTGGGAAACCTTGAAAAATTGAATGGAAACCACTGGGCTCATTCATCTCCTTTTAACAGCCCCATGTCATCCAGCCTGGTCTTTTCCATTCCTGCTCTGTCCGATCCTGACAACATAATTTAGTTCCAGGGAACTTGAATAGAACACAGTGGACTGATATTTCTATGTGCTCTGGCCTTGATTAATACCGTCAGGGCAGCTGCTGGTGAGAATGAGGAGCCAGATAGGATGCTGCTCAGCAGCACCCCCGCTTCCTGTGCTCACCTGCCTCTCTCTGGTCCCTGCAGGCCCTGCTCCCGCCTCCTGCCTACGCTCTGCTCTGAGTCCCGTACCTGATCTATTTGTCCTTCCACTGTTCAGCCACCCATTCCACAAACACACTGAGGATTTACCAGGGCCAGGCAACGGGGACTCAGAATTAGGTAAGGAGCAACCCTTGTCCTTCAAACATGCACTCCCGGAAAAGTGAAGACGAATGGACATATGAGCAAAAATGGCACAAGGGAGGAAGCAAGAGCCAGAATAGGGATGGAGAGAAATGGGGGTAGGCAGAGGGATATGGGGGTAGATGGAGGGATATGGGGGTAGATGGAGGGATATGGGGGTAGATGGAGGAATCTGGGGTAGATGGAGGAATCTGGGGTAGATGGTGAGATACGGGGGTAGATGGAGAGATATGGGGTAGATAGGGGATATGGGGATAGGCAGAGGGATATGGCTGTCTCTTATACACATCTAGAAGAGGGAGGGATATGGGGGTAGATGGAGGGATATAGGGATAGGCAGAGGGATATGGGGGTAGATGGAGGAATCTGGGGTAGATGGAGGGATATGGGGATAGGCAGAGGGATATGGGGATAGATGGAGGGGTATGGGGGTAGATGGAGGAATCTGGGGTAGATGGAGAGATATGGGGGTAGATGGAGGGAGGAGGCTGATCTACCTGGGTAGAAAGGGCTTTATCAGGGAGATAGTGTCAAATGAGCAATTTCAGGATTAGTGAAATTTTCCCAGGAGGAGGTTTACAGAGAGAGGAATGGAAGGAGAATAAAAGATTTCTGGCAATGGCCACAGCACAAGCAAACTCGTGAGGGTCCAAAATGTCCAGTTGGGCAGGGATGGTAAGCAGTCTGGGTGGCCCTACTGTGACGTGGAAAGATGAGGTGGGGGTCAGGGCCTGGGGTAGAGACTGGAAAGGGAGGAGAGTGTAGTGAGTTCCCTCTTTAAGGCAGATCCTGATGGGTTTGCATCAGCTGTGATTTCCGTGGCACACCTTTCTGTGCGAATGCACTCAACTCTGCATGGGGAGATGAAGACACTGAAGGGTTGGTGAGTAGAGAGTTGGAAAGCAGATAAAGGGAAATTTCATCCACATTCCAAATTAGCAAAGGTGGAGGCAAATCTCAGATACTGGCAGGCCAGGGGGAGCAGGCAGTGGGGACACGGTGCAGGGTGGGTATTTTCCCTCCATCTGTGTGAACAGGGACAAAAATGGCAGCCCTCTGAAAACTGCCTGCTTCTCTTTTTCCCAGGCTTTCTTTAAAACACGTGCCCACCAGTGCTACCTAGAAACTGCTAAACACACACAGGCCTCCTTCCTAATATTCCACACAAGAGAGCCCTTCACCCACTACAGAGGAGGCAGGAACCCCCCGCCAGGAAGGAGCTCCTCTCCTGCCCAATAGCACCTGCATTAAAGGCATCTTTCCGTGAGTATCAAGATTTATTGTTCCTCAAAATCAAATATTGACCTTGGCTTTTTGTCCATCAATATATGACCTTTCAAGTCAATAAACCTGGATATGCTAGTCAGTGGGTACTTATTATTTCCCCTGTCTTGAAATGGAAATCTCAGTCCCCAAGGCATGGGGGGAACCACAGTGATGACCTGTTTATAACCCCTGCATTTGGCATTTGTGATTAAAGAGTTTGTTGGCGAGCTACCTGGTTTCCGGGGAGCCCCCTTCTTCCTCGTGCCATCAGAAGTCACTCATGGTGGATTTGCAGTCGTGTGGCACCTGCTTCCCTTTCTCGTTGATAAACATTTTGGTCTGCTCACTTGTCTTCTACACAGGCTGCCGATGGTCCCAGGTCGCAAGGGAGCATGACATCCCTCTCCCAATTTACCTAATGCCTTAAGGACACGGGTTCCTTCGTTGGGCTCATTGAAAGGCAGCCCTCTGACAGTAGTGGACTGACTATTCCTGAGGTTCCACTGACCTCTGAGAGTCTGGGAGGAAGCAGAGTGAGAGTTAGGCCCCCAGACCATTTGAGTTTGATGTATTAGTCTTCCACTACCAGCTGTGTGACTTGGATAGGTACTTTTCATTCATTCTCTCTGTGTCTCTGTTTCCTTATATGCAAAGAGAAATGACCTCTGGAAGGTGACGATCAACGCCCTTGCAGTTGAGTGGACCAAATGCCATGTTCAGGCCTAGGAAATGTGAGCAGCGGTGACAGGCGTCACTTCTGAATTGGGATCGTGAAAAGCCAGTGCCTCATTCTCCTGTCTCTCATGCTGCAGTCCTGACTGAGGTCATATGGGACAGCTTTGGATGGTGAAGAACTTGTCAGCCGTGTGGCTGCGTCAGTGCATGGAGATCACCCATCCTGGAGGGTTGCTAGGATCTGCAGTGAATGTTGTGTAAGCAGTAAACAAACGCTTGCTGTATGTAGGCACTGAGAATTTAGACCTACTTATTGCTTCAGCATCCTCAGACTCTCCCGACTGGTACGGTGCTCAGTAAATATTATCGATCATTATAATAGACGAGTAGAATGCCTTGGTAATCCCCCTCCCCCATGGCAGACACTTGATCGTGACCATCAGGGGCTCTTTTTCAAATCCAGCTTGGCTGTGTGATCTGCCCTGGTCTTCTGCCTCTGTCTGATGACTCGGCTCCTGCCTCCCCTCTTAGCCTCTGTCCCTGCAGCTCCACTCACCTCCTGAGGCTCTGTCATTAAATGGCTGTTTTATTGATGCCCCATTCAATTTACCTGATGCAGGTAGGGTTGGGGGAAAGCTTGGCACTGGCTGCCAAGAGTTCTGGGTTTAAATACCAACCTGGTCTCTGCCTTATTCTGAGCTTCTGCCCAAGCAGGGCAGGAACCCTCTTGTGACTCACGGCACCTGGTTACCTAGGCACTGGCCCTGGGCGCCTCCTCCACTGGCCAATGTGCTCCTCCAGGGCAGGGGCCTGTCTGGATCCTTGACATTCAGCTCACAGCATGATGTGGGCGCCATGATGCAGACTGACTTAAGAGTGAAGCGAAAGAAGAAGAGCTTGTCACAATCATCTGTGCTGCCACAGCCTCAGATACTGTCTCCCAGCAGCTGGCTGCTGCGAAACCAGTGTTCATCTTCAGGGACTGATGGGAGCGATGGCCCAGCACCCACGCAGGGCCGCCCCAAGGCGCCTCTGCGGAAGCCCAGGGCTCTAAGGAACTCAGTTGGAGAAGCACTGCCCAAGCGCCTCCTCTTGTAAAATGGGGTCGCCGAGGCCTGAAGTCATCCTGGGAGCTGTTGAGGTGCAATCCCAGGTTCATTGCCCTTCAGTCCTTTTGCAAAACAGTTTGTGCAGTTTCGTATCATTCAAATCGACTCTCTCTTAGGTGACTTCAAAGTGTGCTTGAATCTTCTCTACATGGAAAAGGTGACCCCTCTTGAGGGGGTTCTGAAGACAGTGTCACAGGTCGGGGCCTCAGCCTAGGGACAGTAGAGGCCACATTGTCCAGGCTTGGATCCTGGCTCTCTCCTTTATTAACTCTGTGACCCTACTTAGGTGACAAGTGCCTGATCCTTTTTGAGCTCTAGCTTTCTCATCTGTTAAATGGGGATAACATTTAACGCAGCCTCTTGTGGGTATCTGATGAGATAGTGCATGGGGCGCACTTGGCCAGTGGCTGGCACACCATCAGGCCTTGGCGATGTCATGCCTCTGCTTATGTGCCCCCTGGCAAACCCACTGAGCTTGTTTGGATTCTGTGCAGAGCAGCTGTCAAATCAATCATCTTTATTTACTTCCAAACAGAGCTGTCTTCAGGAGAGGAAGAGGCCCCTGAAAGGCAGAGATCGGACCAGAAACTACTGTGTTTGGTTGGCAAGTCCTGCTGCGCCTCCGTGTCCCTAGGGGATGCACCACTAATTTGAGAAGCCTTCCCTCACCCCCTCAGATGCTTACCTGCTCTCCATGCCAGGCCACTCTGCCCTCTGTAGGACCAGTCACTGCTGCCACTAAATACATGTTTATGAATTGTCTTTTATCTCTTCATATCTGTCTTCCCCTATGAAGACAAAGGACTGAGCCTGTTTTATCTTACCATCACAGAGTACAGTGCCTGGCACATAGTAGGGTTTCAGTAAATACTTGTTGACTGAGTGATTCAGTGATTCCAGGCATTCTTGCTTAGATTCCTGTCATAGACTGGGTTCAGAACTAGGCACGGTCCCAGCCTTACATATGCAAGATTTACAGGTTACCTTGCTCCTAAAATGGAGAAGGCGATGGCACCCCACTCCAGTACTCTTGCCTGGAAAATCCCATGGATGGAGGAGCCTGGTGGGCTGCAGTCCATGGGGTCGCTAAAAGTTGGACACGACTGAGCAACTTCACTTTCACTTTTCACTTTCATGCATTGGAGAAGGAAATGGCAACCCACTCCTGTGTTCTTGCCTGGAGAATCCTGTTCTTGCCTGGAGAATCCCAGGGATGGGAGAGCCTTGTGGGCTGCTGTCTATGGGGTCGCACAGAGTCGGACACGACTGAAGCGACTTAGCAGCAGCAGCAGTGGCTCCTAAAAAGGCTCTTAGAGCCACTATGGACCAAAAATATTTATGAGTGCAAAGTGAGACTCAGAGAGGGTTAGGAATTTGCTGGCTTGCTACAAGTCACAGCTTGAGCTCAATTCTGAGTAACTCTACAAACCACTCTCTTTCCCTTTCGTCACCACGCTTCCAATAGACTCTGAACTTTAGTGAGCGTCTGAATTCCTTGGGGCATTTGTAAAAATGCAGTTTCCTGGGCTTCCTCTTCATTGCTACTATTTTAGTCTCTCTCAAGGCAGGGTTTCCCCTGGAGTGTACAGGGCCTCAAGCCAGTTTTTTTTTTTTTTTTTTTC